>JAGFPH010010114.1:0-13035 GCA_018207615.1 Philaenus spumarius
TTCAACAGGATCTTTATTTCTTGAGCCTCTGGTTTGGATACAATAGACTTTCTTTAAATGTAGCTAAAACAATGTTTATTAACTTTTCCATTTCTAATTCCTTTCATTTCCTGGTGCCGCTTAAATATCATAGTGTTGACTGCCGTAGCCAGTTTTGTGATTGTAGTGAAGTTACTCAAAGTAAATGCACTAAATATCTTGGCTTGCAATTGGATGAAAAACTATCGTTTCGAAATCATATATCCAGTTTAAAAAAATATGTGTTTATGTTTTTAAGAAAGTTTTCATTTATAAAAGCATATCTGCCTGTACGAGTGCAGCGGCAGGTTTACTTTGCATTTGTTCATTCTAAGTTGGCATATGGTTTATCTATTTGGGGGGGTACTTATAATTCACACTTAACTCCATTGATTAGGCTCCAAAAAAACATTCGCTAGATTGATGTGCAAAAAAGGACGGCTTCAAAGTTCCTTCCCATGTTTTATTGCAAAAAGAATTCTTCCTCTTCGGTATCTATATGTTTTTAAAGTGTTAGAACTATTTTATAGGGTAAGTGGCAATGAAGGGGCTCGGATAAATCACGGTGTACCCACAAGGCAGGTAAGCAAGGGATTTGTAAAGTTAACCAAATGTAATAAAACGTTTATTCAAAAAACCTTCTTCTTTCTTGGGCCAAAATTCTTTAACATATTGCCTTTATATTTAAGGAATATGTCCGATATGAGGGCTTTTAAGGACAAACTTAGACACTGGTTATTTTCTCTTTCTCCTGAGGCTTTGGAAAATATGTTTATATCTCTTCAATGATGAAACAGAGGTGCAAGGTCTGACTATATAGTGTGACTGAACCTAAATATATGATTTAGTATGTATAGGCCAAGGAAATGTATTTTAATGTAGAGTCAAAAACTTGTTTTTTTTTTTTTTTTATAAAATCATAGTCCGTCCGTCTGTTTGTGTGTCTGGATGTATGAATGTATGCATGAATGAATAGTAATTAATATTTAAGATAACTCCCGCACACATTTAAGGGTATTTTATTGCCTTTCTGTGTGCGTGTATGTTTTCCACAGTATTTTAATTTAGTTTTGAATATATAATTGAATGTTATGTTAATATTATATAATAAGCTATGCTAATATTATTTTATAATTATTGTAAATTCATTATTTTGTAAGAAATCTTAATTTCATTGTTTTATAAGTATGGTAATTTCATTATATAAAGATTGATTTTTAGTTTTGTTTTTAAGTGTAATATTTGATATGTTAATGAAGTTATGTCATGTGTCTGTGGAAAATAAAAAAAAAAAAATAAAATAAAAAAAAAAATAAAATATTCCAATATTAGAAATAATGAAAAAAAACGATGTTATAGCGTCGTGATAGTGATCTCAACCCATGTACCAACATTTCCTACGCTGTCCAACGGTCATTTTATGATGTATGTCCTTTATCGCCGCGTATATTGAATCACCAACAGTGGAGGATCCGTTTGATTCCTACGAGGCGACATGCGATACATCGCTATTAACGCAGCTTACATGTACTCAGGATGAAAATGAAGAAGAACAAGAAGAAGAACAAGACGAACAAGAACAAGAACATCAAGAAGAAGAACAAGAAGAAGAATTTGAAAGTTACGACTCGGACGATTAAATTTCACTACTTTTTTTTAACTTAAATTGCTTTTATCTTTTCAATCTCTGCTAATATCCATTATTTTGCAATAGTTTCAAATTAAACAGGATCACAACAGACCCATGGAATAGGCCTACTGGGGAAACCACGTAAAAAAAACGCGCTTATTTTTTTATAGTACACTACCTCATAGGTGGTGTGGAAACGTGTGCATATTATGACGATTACAACTGTTACAACTTTTTGAATCGTTATATCTCAAAAACGGTGGCTCGTAGGAAAAAAAGTATTGATACATTTTTTGTAGATAATTTTATGATCTTCAATTTTTCTCTGAAGTACTTTTATGATAAAACTTACCGTTTTGCTGAAAATCACGAAAAACTCATTTTTTTGACCTTTGACCTTGAATAAAATTTTTTCCATACAGGGGAAACATGGGGAACTTTCAAATTTTATTTTTAATCATATTTTAAACAATCCTACTAATTTTCAGCTTGGTGGGAATTTATGTAGCACCGAATGTCTAAATTGACCGGACTAAAAGCATATTTGTATCTATTTAAGTTAACTTATAATATGTGTTTTAATCTTACAACCAACACAATAAACAGAGTTTGTTCAAAATTGTGAATTATAGTTTGTTCTCTTTATAATTTAGCATGATTTATTTTTGCTTGATTAATAGGTAGAACCAATACCAACGGTTAAGTCCAAGTCATAAATGTATAAGTAGTGTGTAAACAATTTCATTAATATAATTAAGGTCAAGTAAAATTTTGCATTAAAACTGTTTAAAATAAACTGTACCAGAAACTGGCACATACTTTCTCACAAACATATTTAAATCATTATCACGCACATGTGAGCTTGACACTGAACACTATGAGAAGCAGCCGACACGCAGTGCACTGCACGCCAAATCGCTTATTGGGAGTATTTTCAATACACGGTGCATTGCGTGCTTTGCACGCCAACCTCCGAATGTAACCTCAACAGTGACTTCATAATTGTATTAAAGTAGAGAGTAACTAATAATTATCATTATTATTACCTAAAGAAAAAACTATTTGATTGATTTCCAACAAATTTGCACCAAACATGTCAATTAGGCCTGTATGGATTCAAGAAAAAAGGTTTTGAAAAATTTTGAAAACAACTTCTTTTTTGTCAAAAAAACCCATATATCAGTTATTATTAGCTAAACAAGAATTTTTTGAAAGATGCGGTTTTTTGCATATGATAGGGTACATTAAGCGCTACAAATAAACTAAGTTTTATCAAAATCATTACAGCCGTTTTTTTTATAGAAAAATAATAACTGGTTTTTTGGAGTTTTTTGGCCAAAAAGGAGGTTGTTTTTCAAAACCTTTTTTCGTGCATCTATGCAGGCCTCCTAATTGACATATTTGGTGTAAATTTGTTCGAAATCGATCGAACAGTTTTCTCTCTAGCTTTGTACACATACAGGCAGACATTTTGTAAAAATCACTTTTTTGGACTCAGGGGGTCCCCAAACGGATATATCCACAAACATCTCGACATCGATTTTTTTGCGATCACTATACTTTCTCTGTACCATAGTATAGTGAGAAAGTAAAAGTATTGCTTTCTCAAGGGATGGAACACAAAATGATATCTTGGGACGGGGCAAAGATTCCGGGGAACAACTATTTTTTTGTCAAAAGTTGTTACACGATTTAAACAAAATTTAAATCCAAAAACTGTCTCATAAGATAGTAAATTACAACGAATTTTCTGTCTTCAAACGTGTAATACTTTGGACTCTACTAAAAACATTATTAGACAAATGATATAATCACCTGTACATCTGAATGTGGACACTAAAAATAGAATCAACAGCACAGAATAATTATCCATTATAAAGTATCTCCCACCAGACATCCCATCTCACTCAATACTGATTTGTTTATCAAACGTAAATAACTTAAACCAGGTTATCATATCTTATCATTTTACATTAAAAGAATTTCTACAAAAATCTATTTTACTGTGATTTAAGATTTAAGTAATATGTAATGTTATCATTGTTATGTCACTATACTGTCAATTCCGGAAGGACAACTAAAACGGCGTGATATCATTAATTTATTTAGTAGATATTTTGAATATAGTAACACTGTGATTGGTTTTGTTACCGATAAATTTACAAATAAACATAAATAATATTGCCATTAGTTCATTCTTCTTTATAGGTACTTCACAGAGGTTGCAACATGACCACCATTTTTGTTTTTCTCGTCTAGTAACACATTTTTCATGAAGTTCTGTTGAAATGAAACCAGTAGACTCCATCCTTCAAATTTAATGAATTCAAACTTGTAAACATGAAATTAATATTGATAGGTCTAAATAGAAAAAGGTTATTCCATATGAAATCACCAGAGGCCAAAACCTCTATGTCTCAGATTTACAAGATTTTTGTACATTAGTCGTACCAACTAAATACATTACAAATCGCAATTTTCAAAAATCGATTTTAAAAAACTACTCAAGTTAAAAAATATGAAAAAAATAGCTTTGTAATGTATTTAGTAGGTAAAACTAATACACAAAAAAAACGTAAGTTGTATCGTCAGGGGCGGACTGGCCCGCCGGCCCACCGGCCATCGGGCCGATGCGCCTTCTTTGTACCCTCGTCCAAAAGTATTCTTTAAAATTCAAAGATTGAGCCGAGACACATTTCTAGAAAGAGAGAGGAAACTCAGAGTAAGAATTTCGGGAAAACATAAAGTATGGTGTGAGATCTGTAGTTGACACTGTCAACAAGCGATAGCAAAGCAGGTCTTCGCTCTCGTACGTGTACCTACTACCGACTACCGAGTATCACTCTGTGGTCTGAGCGACTTAAAAAAGCTGGCCGCTTCCCGCGCCGAACCCGAATAAAAACATATTGAGGTATGTTTCGTATTTATGTATCCTAACAATGTATTAACAGCCCTAAAAAGTAAATTCACCCTAAAAAAAATATAGCCTGAAGTTCTAACTTATAGTCTCTAACCCCAGTTAGTCGCCATTTTTAATCGGTTAAAGATATGGATGTGCAAACTTCACGGATGGTTTTCTCTTGAAATTCTACATCGAAATGATGTATCACATGAGCACCTTCCTGTTTAAAAAAACAAAGTTATATTCAAAATGGCGGATAATTTTTTTGAAATCTTAATAAAATAGTATTTTTACATAGAGTAGTTCTTCAATCACATCTACCTTAAAATTTTCTTCATATACGAAATATTAAACCGGCTCCAGACTTTTTCAACACTCTGTATTTATATATTCTAACAATTAATTAACATAATTCAAGGCCCGGAAAAAGAAATACGAATTAGTAACTTAGCCTACTTTAAAAGTCATCATCTGATGAAGAACTAGTGTCACTTTCTGACGGTTCATTACTCGTTACTGGAGATTTACTTTCGTCGATGTACCTTATCTTGTTTACTGTTCCGGATCTTCAAACGTGCCTATTTCTCTATTTCAGTAAAATCTTTGGGAAAACTTCATAACGAGTTTGAATTTGAAGATGTCAAGAAGAAGAACAAAAAAGTAGATGAAGACCCTTCTTTAGATGCAGACAAATTGTGCATTGAGACAGAATTGAAAAAACAGAATACAAACCGCCAAGAGAGTGATTGTGACACAAATGAAGATGCTTTTGTCAACTCAACTGAAGAAGACTAATTCAGGATAAAAGTGTATTGTGTCATTGAACTCGAGATTTTCAGATAAAAAATACTTAGGCCTATATTCGACCCTGGAAGATATCCTGAATTTAAGAAAAATGGACTGAGACCAAATACCTTGGACAAAATTTGTACATTGGTACAAAATGTAGACAGATAAAAACTGAAAGAACTTAATACTTGTTTGAAGTATTGTCTGGTTTAAACTTGACAATCGAAGAAAGTTTTTCAGATATAAAATCTAATAATGAGTCGAGCAATGATGAATCCAGATGAAGAAGAAAATAAGACTTTCTCTAATACATCAGAATGCAAGCAGTGTATCAAGTGTGTGTTCAATGTGATATATGAGTAGGCCCTAAAACATGTACTGAACTGAACTGGTCTATAAGTTTATTTTTACCATCCCTTTGACACAAGTTAACTGTGAGAGAACATTCTCTACACTCAAATTTGTAAAATCAAGACTTCGAGCAACATTGAACCAAGATAATTTAGAGGCTCTTATATCTTATTTAGAGAGCTCTATCTTAATCCAAATAGAAAGAGAGAGGACCAATCACTTTCTTAGACAATGATGTTGTGATAGCTAAGCTGTGTGAAAAAAGCGAGAAAACGAAGGGTCGCTTGATGTATTGAATATACTTTGAACTAGAAGAAAAATCATAACTTAGTACCGTAGATGGGGGTAACTAAAGCCTACGGGGAAACTAAAGCCATTATAACAGGTAATTTTTGGATGGTGATAGTGGCAACACTGTTTGGACTTAAGAGCTGATGTTGTGTTTTTATAACAGGAGCTTACACGTGCTTTCCAAATACGGTACTCATCTGAATTATTGGAAAATATTAAGGTAAGTGTACAGTATATTATTTGGCCTAAAAATTTGATTAAAAAGTTACCTTGCATAACTTCTGCTCTGAACAAGTAGTTTTTAAACTTAAATTCTCATAGCCCTCAACAAACATAACCTTAATTTAGGTTCCATCACACTTTTAAAGGTTATAACCTATAACTTGATTCTTTCTTTTTTGTGATTTTTTTTTCCAGCGAAACGTCACATGGGGTAACAAAAGCCACAACATAAAACGTTTCCAAGACTTCTGAAAAAGTGTATTGATGTTTTGGGTCAGGAAAACATAAGCAAAAACTTAACAAGTGGATTTAAGGGAGCTGGTATCGTACCCTTAGACCGAAATGAAATTCTGAAAAGGCTTCCTGATGGTGATGCCACTGCCAAAAGTAACTCCAGTTGCCCACAAACAGTATCTGAAGAGCTTAATTCAAGCAATAACTGGACTGATTCTATTAAAGCCTTTTTTGAAGAAAGTAGGAAGAGAGATACCTAACCTCTGACACAGCAGAAGAAGAAGAAACTGAATGTCTCTGCAGGAAGGTGGATTGAAGGGATTGAAGACACAATTCTGACCAATGATGATGATCCTCAACCGGGTACGTCCAAAACTCCTGATACCAAAACAAAGGAAAACCACAGCAAACTAAAGAATTTCAAACCTAATAAGGAACTTGCACATGCCGACTCAAGTGGCGATTCTGATGACCAGTATTCTTTAATAGACTCTAATGCAGATATGGATCCAGAAACATTTAGCGACCAGGAGTCGGAGATAGATCTACAACTAAAAGAGGCGACTTATGAAAAACCCCCAAAAAAGTAGTCTCTAAAAAAGAACTTAAACCTGATGTTTACGTCGTTGTTGAGCTCATCTTCAATAAGAACACAAAAAAAGAAACCACCAAACAGTTCTATGGAGTCGTTCTTACAACTTGTTTTGAGAAGAACGAAGTTACAGTGAAGTTTTTCAGAAGAAGCTCCAAATTAACAGGAAATGACTATATATTTCCAATTGTTGATGACGAAATGGACATTCAGTTAACAGATGTCATTTCAATTGTGCAACCATCTAAAGTAAACAGAGGACATTAAACGTCCCCTTATGAACTAAAAGACTGAACTTAAACAGGCCTATTTAAAGAGTAGTTTTTTGTGTTTTTTTGTTAAATAATAAAGCTTTTTCTTGTCAATAGTCGTTCTTTATTGTTACATATGCCTGATTTATTGTTTTATTTACCCTAGCAATCTCTAACTAAAGCCAAACATTGATTTTTAATTGATGGCTTTTGTTACCCCTTTTCAGGGGTAACTAAAGCCACCATGTTTTAATTTTTTTATTTAAAAAATATATATTTCTGCCAATTTATGAATATATATCTTTAATATATGACCACAGACCCAAGTTTTGCAATATTGCTTTAACCTCTAAATTTAAGGGTATGACTTGGGCAGAAGTTTGAATTTCAAAAGTGGCTTTTGTTACACCCATTTACGGTAGTTATTTTATTTTCTCACAGCTCAAAGACTTTAAAGTAATTTATAAAATTATTTAATGAAATTTAGCTTTGTAATATGATTTTAGTTGTGTCATGTGTGTAAATAGTTTAGTTGTTGTAAGATGAACATTGTTTTTCAGAATTATCTCATACTTTCATTTCCGTCTCTTCAATACAAAATTTGACAAAGTTTTAAGCCTAAACCAAAACAATCTTGATCAAGTTAAACTTTAAAAAAGAATGAGAACAAAAAAGTATCAAAAACAAATTCACAAAAATGATAGTTTATTTTATTTTCTTAGTCGGCCGTTAGAACCAAATAATTAAACAGCCTTTTTAAACAATTAGGCTTACAGTTTGTACTCAGTCAATGCAAAAACAGTTTAGTCATTAATGAATTGTTATTTTTGCTAACAGAATTTTTGTTAACGCATGTTTTATGTGTTAAATTATATCATGGAAAATTTAATGTAAATTTACAGCACCATTGTACAGCTGTTGCAGGTTACTAAGTTTGATGTCAATATGGCTGCAAATAAACTGGAATAATGTCTGAGCTGTTTCCTCTCTTACATTCTTAAAAATAACTAGGCTAACTAACCTTTATTTTGAAAATACTGTAATTAGAAACATACCGATTTACTATAAAATTCTGTAATTCAATATTCCTTAAGGAAAAATGTGCTGTCAAACTCCTTATTTAAATAATACCGCTAAAAAGTTTTGAAAATTTGCAGGTTACAGCAAGCACCTTACGAGGCAATATTTTATAATAAAATTAACAAGTATTTTATTTGAGAGAATGAATAAATGATAGTTTGCAATTCGAATGTAGGTAGCAGCACTTACCGGACTTCAGAAAAATAATCATAAATATAGTTTCAAATTTAAAATAACAGGTGGCAGCACCTCGGATACCACATTGAGTTTTCACTGAGAAAAAATAGACAGTCAACAGAGTCAACACATTGCAAATCATCTATGTTTTCGGTCCTCTGTAATTTTAACAGTGAGGCGAGACAAAATTATCAAGTTTTCCTAAAAAAAACAGTGCCGCCTCACTGAGGAAAGTCAATGACTATGTTTGCAGATTATTTGATTATTTTACTACTAAGTGTTGTAACATACTAATCTTTATATAGTTGGTATGTTGCTTTACAGAATGCGCTAAGGTCATATTTTAATATGTATTACAGAGTTTCAGATCAGTACCGTCGTGTGCTGCTACCTGAAGTCTTAAGATAAACTTTATGTCGGCTAAACAAAGAAGTTGTCAATATTTTTAAACTTATTTCTTTTTGTAACTGTCAATCATTTCATTATCAAGGCTAGTTTTAAAATTGTAGACATACACAATAATTTGGCATAGTTATAGAACTTACCTACATCTAGTGCAATAATAGTCCAACGTGAATAATACTGTTAGTTTTTGTTAGCCCAGTATGTAGAAGATCCAAAAAGTGGTTCAGCTTACATTAATTGGTTATAAATATTTATTTGTATTATTTCCAAATGTTGACAAATAGTAGCCTAAATAAACCGGAAAAGGGTTATAGTTTGACAAAGTATCAGTTTAGGGAAATGATAATGTTTATAAATGTATGGAGCTTGACTCGTGAGAAATATTATTTCTAAAAGTAAAAATAAAAATGAACACAATTCTCACAAAAATACGTTTATTAGCCAAACGCGTTTCAACGACAAAGTCGTCATCTACAGTGACACATGAGCTACAACTAAATTATAACTAGGAGACAAAGTGCTATGCTACATAATATGCCCTCTCACAGCTAATAAACGTATTTTTGTGAGAATTGTGTTCATTTTTATTTTACTTTTAGAGATAATGTTTTGTTTAGTTTATGTTGGACGAACTCGTTGTAATTGTGATTCATCTGCTTGTCTGTCAACAGAGTGGATTCTTCACTGCTCTACCATGTAAATTCGGCTATAATTAATTTATAGTGATACTATTTAATAATTTTGTACATGCCAAGGTTTAAATTGTACTCAAATTGTACTTGCGGGTAATCTTCAATATAAACTACCTATACATTCGTTTGAATTGTATAAGTCATTTATTTTTCATTGGTTGCGGGGCTCCTCTGTCCACGAGGCTCTGGACGGTGGCCCCCTTCGCCCTCCCTAGATCCACCCCTGTCCACCAACATATAACATTATATTATTGAATTGTGATAGTGTAAAATGAAAAGTACGACTACTTTTACCCAGATTGCATGATACACCCTCTCACCGTATAGCCCATAAGATGGGATATCTATAATGTCCAAATCAAAGTTAGTATGTCAATCTTCGTGTTATGTCAATTGTGCCTTTGTGATCCATGACGTAGCCGTAAATTATCTATTTTAAATATCTAGTAACTAACTAGTGGCCATTATTTGTACTCTAAAATTACATAATTTTCTTATTACTGTTTGTATTTTGTTACACATAATGTTGGTTCTTCATCTGTTATTTGTGATAGATATAGATTAATTTGTTGTGTGAAATTTAGTTCTAGCAAGTCAAAGAATAATTCAGGTTTATTTTCATTATGTGGAATCAACTTATCGGTAGTATTCTAGCTCTAATCTCAACCTTGAAATTTGTATCTACACAAACAATGGAACAATATAATAGGCAAAATGAAATATAACAATTTGCAAAATCACATAAGTAGTGTTTTGTGCTTTATAATGCAGGAAGATGGGCTGTGTCTCCAGCAAGACGGACATCAATGATTTACATCCCAATATTTTTCAGGTAGGATATTTAAACAATTTTCTGACATTTATAGGTTAGGCCTATTTAGTGAACTGAAGAAAAAGAAATCGACTAAACAAGTATTGCAGTAGTTACCGTTTAAACTTCTTTAGGTCAATATCTGTATCTTTTGGTCAATTATACTATTTGTAGAAACTAAAAACATGTTCTCTTAGTAGCCTACTTAGTAGTAGGCCTACCTATTGTAAGTCATCTACTTTTTATATATTTTAAATGTAGCCTAGGCCTCCCAAAGAAATAAATGGTGAGACCTTACTGACTTTATAAAATAACTCATTCCTTATTAT
The DNA here is from genome assembly GCA_018207615.1 of Philaenus spumarius. NCBI lineage: Eukaryota > Metazoa > Arthropoda > Insecta > Hemiptera > Aphrophoridae > Philaenus > Philaenus spumarius. Next base: position 10,775 of record JAGFPH010010114.1, read on the forward strand.
TGAATTTGTTCATCGTATGCCTATATAATGAATGTGAAGAGATGATCTGGCGGACTTTTAGAATACCATTGTCCTGCTTGTTGAAATAGCATTAGCTGAAGACTTATTTTTTAGAAAAGTAAGAAGTGCTACCAACTCTTCTATACATAGACCTAGGCCTATATTAACTGTATAACGAGATACTGTTAAACAAGTTAGTTTAGCTCAGGTTTGTTTTAATGTTGCGACACGGCCCTGATATAAGAAGTAGCCTAGGCCTAGGCCTACAGTAGTGGTTTTATAAAATTCTGCCGATTGATTTATGGTTGTTATCCTAAATAGGAAACACAGTTAATTAATGGAAAAGTGAATAATTGCCTACACGTCTTGTAAACTTGACACGAAAAGAAGAGTTAAAGTTTGTTTATGCTAGGTTTTATGTATATAGGCCTATATGTCAATGCATTTTATAATATACCGTATGTTTTTAAGAAGTTAGGTATATAGAGGGTAACTGTAGATAAGTCTATGTGGCGCAAGTTTACTATTCAACCCTAAGCTAACCTATGGCAACAGAAATGCAAGAATAATAAAAAAAAAACCCAAAAGGTTCTAACCTATAGTATTTAGTCACAGAATGTTTACCTGTATTCAACATTTTTAACAGTAGAATGTAAAACAACGTCGTTGTCTGCAAAAATATTAGGCTAGGGTCGAATAGTAAACTTATGCCGTCTATGTTTAGGCTTCCTATTATTTTATCTTTAGACTTATATGATAGTTTTATAAGGTATCATCAGTAGCGGTAGATTCCCTTTGTTTTCAAAGTTATTAAATAATTTATTTTAAATACGAAAATATATAGCTTTGCTTTTATTTGTAGAAGCCTAATAATAACAAAACATTGACAGTTTTGTGATACAACTTCAGTATAATTTTTTTGTATTCATAGGTTGGCAAACCAGCCATATAATTGATCAAGTAGAGGTAGGCCTATATACAGGAAATTCACCGTGTTAAAAAAAAAGTTACAAGGCTTAACATTGTAGTTAGTATAACTACAAATTTGATACTTTGAACAATGGTTAAAGTTTAGTACCGTATTCCCCGGACACGTGTATCTTTATTCGGCAGAATTAAAAAATATACCATTTTACCTGAAATGCCAAATTTTAGGACCTTCTTTAGGAGGTGGTAACTGCTAAGGTTTTTCGCCTTAAAAAATAAAAAAATTAGGACCTTCTTTTAGGAAAGAACTGGACATCTGTACCAATCTATATAGTCAAGGTCAAATAGGGTCCCAAGGATATTTAAGTTCTGAATGGTGTAGGCCTACCATGAACATTGGGTCTCGGTTGTGCTCTATTTAGTAAGTTATTATGTTCATGAACTTGAAACATACTGTGACTGGTAACTAGCCTATAAGTTAGTTTAAGTCCTTACGGTATTTTAAGTTTTGGCGTTGTGTAGGTAAGAGGACATATACTGTAATTTAACCCTTTATTCTTACAGTTTTTAAACATTAGGCCTATAGGCCTACAAAATTAATTTAGTATCATTATGCCTAATCTCCCAGAAGCCTCTGAAAATGTAAATGAAGTAATAAACAACCTCAACTTTGACTTTGAATGTTGAGCAAAGGAAACTATATAGGCCTGATTTGAATACTATTAACCAAATAAAATTCCTCTCAATCCAACGGTCAGGAATCTTGTCCTTGAGATATTCTGTTGTATTGAGACTAAATAAATGATATCCAGTTTTGCTGAAAAATAAACATTTCAACAAAATTTAAGACTGTAAATAGCAACAACAACAAAATAGTCTGCTATTTTTTCATTTAAAATATTTAGTTCAGCAGATAAAAAATGTTGAGTGTTGTACTGTAATCAGCTGGTTACTCTAACACCTCTTTCTAGCTAGCACATATAATATATGCTATTTTGTTAGTGGCATTTCAATTAACAGCTGATTTCATACTTTGAAATAATGTTGATCTGTAATTTAGGTTAGGTTTTTGTTAATAAGCAGGCCTAAGTCTTGCTTGTTCTTTTTAACCTTTATTATGAAACTCCTGTTGTATCACGAACTTATTAATAAACGAATTCAAACATATATTATTTACCATCTTAGCTTTTAGGTTACTAGGTATGTTAAACTTACCACAAGAAATTATAAAATATGTGTTTGTTTAAAGAAAAGGGGTTTGCACCTAAGCTCTCCCTTAGGTAAGTTCTAATTATAGCAATAAAAAGATGTAATTTCACATCTTGAAAGTCCCT
>JAGFPH010010114.1:13135-29480 GCA_018207615.1 Philaenus spumarius
GAGCTGAACTGCTGTTTAATCTACTTCAAACCCAGGTACAGGTTAGTTCAGACACTCATACCAGGTGTCTAAATTATAATAACAGCCTATTATATTATTACTTTATATGTAGGCCTAAATAACACACTATCTGCATTTTGCTAGGAACCATTATCTAAACATCTTAACTTATTTCTAAATTTTGAAATTGTATTAAAGATAAGTTTTAGCCATACACAGGCTTTTCGATAAACTAGTCACAGGTAGAGTTTAGTGTGGTTGGGATTTATATTGTCAAATAAATTTGTACTACCTTTTCTGGTACGTCTCACTAATCCAATGTTTGTAGTAGTCAAATTACTGAAGTTTCAGGCTTCTTGTCCCCATCACAAGATCCATAAAATAAAGAAATATTGTGCTCATTCAAATTATTACATTTCACATAAACAAAAACACTCAAAACACATTTACACTGGTTACTAAGATTACAAAATTAGAACAGGGTATCGGATATAAGTTGATCAGGGTGCGCACTCTTCAGAGACTGGCTAGTTGATTTTTACAGATCGTTATCTTTCTTTTAAGTATTGTGTTCCGTTCTTTGCATCTAGATAATGCTGTCGTATAAGAGCGTTGGAGTGGAATGAAAATTGGGTGATTGTTTACCATTATTTTGTTAGAAGCTAATCTTCCCATATTGACATGTTTTGTATTTATGTATTCTAACAATGAATTAACATGAATAAAGGCCCGGAAAAATAAATTCACCTTAAAAAAATATCAGAAAAATATTCAGCCTGAAGTTCTAACTTATAGTCCCTAGTTCCAATATGTTTCAAGCAAATATTCCCATACTGAGATACTTTGTGTTTTCTAACAATTAATTAACACAATTAAAGGCATGGAAAAAGAAATACGAATGAGTAACTTACATTAAAAGTCGTCATCTGATGAAGATCTAGTGACGCTTGTTGATGATTCATCATATGCTATTGGAACTTTCCCACACTCCGGACACTTTTTCGACTGTTGCAAAACGCCGTGTTTGTATAAGAAATTTTGCAATTTAAGTTCATTTTTGTTGAGGATTATAAACTGCGTCAATGTTAGACTACAGTTATCACAAAAAAAAAGGATTTTTACTACTGCAGGACGCTATTACAACTGATTACAATCGTCCGAATCTGAGCTGCACTTTTAACAAACCTACCTTTTCTTGTTTACAGTTCCGGCTCTGCAAACATGTTTATTTGTCGATTTAAGTCCATTAGCGATAAGGGTTATTTATTAGGCCTACTTCCTTTGCTTGACAAATACTGGAACTACACACTGTAAGTTAGCACTTCAGGCTATTTTTTCTCTTCATATTTTTATTGTGAATTTATTTTTCCGGGCCTTTATTCATGTTAATTCATTGTTAGAAATACATAAATACGAAACATATCTCAATACGGAAAGATTTGCTTCTGATAAAGTAATAGTAAACAATTACCAAAAGTTGTTCGTTTAATATGTCAATTGGGTTTGTGTTTAAAAGCTCTGTAGATCTCAAACTCCTTCATTGTTAAGTGTTACATTAACTTTTCGGATTTGTATGTTTTGTGTTATAAGTAGTAGGCCTAATCTTGGCGAGTGCGTTGACACTCTGTGCAGTTTTGTTATACATTATTGCGTCTATTAAAGCAAACAGTTTGTTTAAGTCAAACAGCTAGGCCTAAGTCTGAGAAGTAGGTGGAAACCAGTAGCCTACTAGTTACAATATACCTAGTTCATATTTAATTTATTTTTACTACCATGCTCCCGGATTAATAAATATTTTTTTTTATTTCAAAAAATCGGTACTTGTTCAAGTAAAACTAAAAATTCTTTACAATGCATGCAAGTTTTATTGAGTTTAAGACCATTTTCACAATATACGTAAATTTCCAACAAGCATGACTTAAAATAATCTAGATTTAGTTGTGTTAAATTGTTTAGTGTTATGTTTCACACACTGGGAACTTTGTTAACATTAAAACATACTACTCTCAAATGTACACTAACACATATAAAGTTAATAGTTGACATCAACAGTATGAAGATCATCGACACGGTTGAGTTTAAACTACTACTATTGTGTTTGTGGCTTAGGTTACCATAACTGATAAGTGCCGGCGGTCAGTTAAATTATTTACAAGGTGTATAGATTTTAAAATATTAATTCTTTTACCAGTTAATTAATTATTTTTTAGCATCCTCCTTAACCATTGATTGTTTTTTTACTGTTGCAGGTTCATGTCTTCTTCCTATTCCTAGTTCTTCTTCCTCTCATATCCACCTTCCTTTATATTTAATACTCAACCACAAGAGATTTTTATATGATATTTACATTTTTGTGATATACTATATTGATGTATGATGACAATAAGGTGAAATAAATGAAGATCTTAATAAATGACTAGGCCTATTTGATTTACATTATTGAATATGAAATGTTGAATGTATGAGTCTTGAAGAATGTGACTACAGTAGAACCCCTCTTAACCGGTCTGGTCGGGACCAAAACCCTGACCGGTTACCTGTTTGGCCGGTTGATCCAAGGTTCCTGTAAAAAATAGATTTTTGTTCAAAAATAACCTACATATTTCATAAATAAACAAGCAAATAAGACGTTATTGCAACCCATTTTATTGTATGTACCACATAAATAAACAAACACCAACAAATTAAACATTTTAAACTTTGAAAACTGAATTTACATATACCGTATCAAAAAACCAGTTATTTTTTCTGTTCTTTAACATTCAAAAAATTTTAATGCCAAGTCTCTCTAATTTCGTACGTTAATCACGTCTAATGCCGTTGGATTTTTTTGCTGCTCAACATATTACGCAATATGTTACAAATATTAGATATTTTGCTCCCACGAAATTCAGTAAAGGTTCCGACAAAGCAACAGACGAAGAAAAAGAAACAAAGGATGCCGCTTTGTCGATTGATTCTAAGAAAAAATATAGTTGCCGCGGAAGCAAAAAGGGAATCAAACTAACGCTCCCCCTCTCCTGTTCTGTGTGCTACAACGCTAACACACATCGCACACCTAAAGTTGCGTCACCCATTTTTATTTTCCACGAAATGTCCGTCAAACAATCAATGTTTGACACTCCGCAGTAGTATAATCTGTAAGATAAAAAAACTCTGTTGTTCCATGGGATAGGCCGGTTAATCCGAGAACCGGTTAATCCGAGGCTGGTTAAGAGGGGCTCTAACTGTATTTACTATCAATAATGTTGGTATTATAAGATTAAGTAGGAATTTTCAAATTTTGTTGGTTAAATTGGTTTAATCCGAAATTTCACTATAGACAGTCATGTTTATGTTATTTTTTAGATTTAAATTTTAAATAGGACAAGATACAAATAATGATCAAATTTCGGATTAAACCAATATAACCAATAATTTATATTCATGACGGTTTTCACTTCTGTACTGAACTAGCACAGGTTTCTTGAAAATCTTTGAGAAAGGCTTACTTTATTATAATTTTAATATCTGTTGTTAAATATGAAAGTTAAACAGCTAATTTGTATTAAAAGTTTAACAACATAACTTTAGGTTAGGCTTATACCTGAACCAACACACATTTCTTTAATGTACTTACATTCATTACCATAGCAACCAAGTTAGCAAATTTAGACATATTATAAAAATGATTCTCAAACGGTAGCTTGTCGAAAGCTTTTTAATCTAAGCTGTTTGTCACAGAAGTCATTTTATTATGTATTGTATCAATGTTTCGAGTTACAGAACTCTCAAAACCCTCCCAGTTGTTACACACAGGGAAAGGTCAAGCTTTTTTAATGCAGCTCTACAAGAATCACGATGGTCCAAACGAGCCATAATTCTTACTGCTTGCTTTTGTGAACTGAAGACCCTTTGGTCTTTGCCTTGTTGAATTACCCCCTCAGAGAAATTCCAAAATCTAGGAATTACAATATAAAACATAAACATAGAAACTCTTACTTAATTTTTATATACAAAAAATAAACATATATATTTTTTAATTATATACATCCACATTTGTGATGAAACACTTCCAGAATTGTTATTAAATTCATAGTTTTCCAACTTTTTCTTTTTAATGCATTTCCACTCTATACCAGTCTATCAAATTAAACACCATACGTAACACAAACTTGGAACATTTAATGTTACGTTTTGCGACGATCCGCTTTCCGTCTCCACTGCCGAAAGCCACCTGCGACGATCTGACCAGCTCTCTGTTTAATCGCCGCCACAAGAAATTTTTTCTCTATCCTGCGGACAGTATTTCTTACTATTCGAAAGGAAGCTACGTTAATGTTTGCCTATAAAGAACCTCGACTCTTGTCAGGGTCGTACCGTTTGGAGAAAGTTTTACCCTTTTTATAACAAGTAATATTTTTTGAATATATTTATATATATAGGCCCCCTACACATAGACTACGATTATCAGCTGGTTCAGAACTACTATTATTATAAATAATAAGAAGTTATATACTTTGAACAGAGCCAACTGGCTTCTGGATTTTTTTATTATTATTCAAGCAAATTATATACATTTATTCTGAATAATTACTCAATGCGACGTTAATATGAAAATTTTATAATTACAAAATAAATATATTCCTTATTCTATATCTCAGAATTATGACAGAATTTAACAATAATATATGCAAATTGTAACGTAGACTGTTGTGAGAGATAGATAAAAAAAGACTTTAATATTTATAAAACTTAATTACGTTATCGATGAAATTAAAATAAACAAAATTTCTAATTGGGCCAACGATGCAATGTATGCTTGAAAAGATATCACTGACTGTACCTTATGAGAGTTTATTTAGCGTTCCCCTTGGAATTCCTGTAGGTCTAGGAGTTACTGCTGACTCTTACGCCGATGACGTGTTATATATCCCTGAATTATTTACCATGAACTTCAGAGATGTCCTAGGCTCGTCTGAAGTCGCTCGGTCCCTGCACTGACAGTCTTGTTGATCGTCTGGTTTCCTCCAGGGTTCAAATAAATAACCCTTACTTGGATAAGTCCTGCTGTAGTCCTGAAGGCTGTAACCGTCTCTATTGTGTTAGGTTACGTTAAAATAATCATTGGTAGTATGCCTTCCTTTCGGTGAGATCCACTGTTAATAATTACAACCATTGATTCTTCACAGAACGAGAATACTTTCTAGTACATACAAATATTCTGCGTCCTGACTCATTAATCTATAGCATCTGATATCTATTAAGACAAATTTAATAAACGAGTAGCGTGGTGACTTCCTCGGAGTATATCTTAGACCGGCGATCTGACCCGCAGCTTTTTCGGTTCTCCCTTTCGAGGGAAAATTCTATTGCCATTTAGTTCAAATAAATTCACTTCGTTTCCCTTACTTTAAAGATGATTATTTTCGTTGATTCTTGAAGGAGAATTTTTTAATTATTTTTCCTGATCCCAGGATAATTAGTTTTATTAGTTAATAATTTAATAAATTTTAATTCCGACTATTTATTATTATTTAATATTTAGCGTGTATTTTAGGTTGTTACCACCACTGGCTAGTGGGCGGAGTCAGCTTAGGGCGGAGTCAGCTTATCTTGTGTCGGTTCAAATTAATTCCTGTCCTTTCGAAGAATTAATCGTGTCATTTTTGGTCAGTCAGAAATGCACTAGTTTTTACTGATTTCCTATAACTCCCGATCCCGTAGCTGGATTCTGGATATCTCTTCGGTTTGTTGTTCTGGACAATTTCTGGATCATCAGCAAACTCGAATTGAAGCTGTACGACTTCCGGTTCGGTATCTACTATTTTTCGCGTTTTCCGCATTTTTTCGTATCGCACTTTTCCGCGATTCGGTTTTCCGGCATTTTTTCTTAATGTTATTTGTCCCTATAGACCCAACGATTGTTTTAATGTTTTTCTTATGTTTCTACCACTTTTAGTTCTTGAGTTCTGACACTTTTGGTTTTCCGAAAAAATTCATTTTGGGTACTTTAATTATAATGGATTTATTTTATTATGTATATCTATCTCTCTGGAGCCTTTACATTACCGGTTATCATATTTTGGCAATTGCCGTTAATGTAAACTGAGTTTAGGCCTTTTTAGGCCTATACTTTCTATTTTTACTGAAATACGTTAATATTCGTGAGCTATTAACATTACATATTCTAATTTTAATTAGCTGATATTAATTAGCTTTATTCTTATATTTCATTGCTCTTAACATTAATTTATTTTAATTTACCTTTTATTAATTAATTTACTTTCAATTTGATATTTATTCTTCAAATTTCAATATTTATCAAAATCTGTTTCTGTTAACTTTTAATGACATTATTTATCTATATAATATTACACTTTTTACTTTTTTCAAATTATCAAAATTAAAAATTTCTGTTTTTTGTGTTACACTTGTTTTACGCATAATTTTTACACCTTTCATTTTATCAAAAAACTTTACTTATATAAATTGATCCATTTAATTTTCTTTATACACTGATATGAAAATATCAACTATTACTTAATATTTAATTTTTCTATTGTTTTGTTGAATCTGCCCGGGCCATTATAATACATTTGGCCTGAACGAGTCGTTCTGGACCTTGCCTTCTAGGCTTGTCTAACATTGAATAAGCCTGTCTTATAGACTTAGTAAATTTTATAATTTTATTTAAAAAATTTATTTTTAATCATTTTTGAATTGCGCGAGCTGAGCGAAGCCAGCCCGTCGCAGTTTGAAGCGAATCGGTCGAGACCGAAAAAGTTTATGCAAACCTTTATGCTTGACAACAAGGTTTGAAGTGTATGGTAGTGTTTGCACAAACATGAGGACTCTTCTAGTATTTATTCGGTGTGATTTTCTTCTGTTAAATTAAAATGTAATTATTATATTTGAATGATACATAAATCATTTTACGGTAATTGATATATCATGAATTGACCATTATATTCTTTCAGTCTCTTAACTGAGTGTTGAAAATGTATATACATTTGTTTTGAACTGCATAATCTTCCTCCAGTAAATACTGTGAAACAAACACTTTACATAATTATTCCATTTTAACAACTAATTTATAACAATGTTATCGTGAATTTTGCTCATTAAGTTGAAGGAAAGGAACTGTCAAATATGTAAAAAAAATTAACTGGGTGTGCTTAAGACCACACGTTGGAAGTGATAACTTCTATGACTACGGGGATTTTTAACTCGGTAAATGTGTACAATTATAAGGATTATAAAACTGTAGGCCTATTTGTTCAAATTGTTTATTTATATCCGTTATTATATATTTAAAGAAAGGTAAAAATATTATCTTTTAGTTACCTTTTATTTCATATTGATAGATCAAATGATTTAGAAGTTGTTAATATTACAGTAAAGAAATTAATAATCAAATATGTTATACAAAGATGTACGAATGTTTGCGAAGTTAAACAGTAGGTATCCTTCTTTAAATTTGTATAAACGAATATATTGATGATCAAAGGTTAGTTTTATATACAGTTTATAACCCCAAAGCAAATCTATATAACTTATATAGCCCATATATAACTTATAGTTATAGAAGCCTACATTAGTTGTATAACTAATATATAAGAAAATTAACATCACAAGAAATTTTAATGGTTGAAGTTGTAAACATAACCCCAAAATATAATCTACGCTGGGTTTTGTTTAAGAATTACAGATGATGGGCGAAATCAGCTGTTGTATTATATTAACTAATTCTTATGTGTTAATTTGATTGCTATGCTAATAAATGTAAATAATGTATTAATAATATTCCCTCTCCACGATCTGACTTGTGTCTAAACAAAAGCGTGACGCGAGATCTCGCGAGAAATCTGGCGTGATGCGAGATCTCGCGGGAAATCTGGCGTGATGCAAGATCTCGCGAGAAATCTGGCGTGACGCGAGATCTCGCGGGAAATCTGGCGTGATGCAAGATCTCGCGAGAAATCTGGCGTGACGCGAGATTTCGAAAACATAGCCAAGTCGAAAGTGCCCAACGGGCCAATAGAAGTTATCACTTCAAAAAAATCCAAATGAACAATTACTAATTCTGAGTTTCATTCAATTTCGTGGAATATGTTTACCTGTTCAATGTGTTCAACATACATAGCAGATTAAGAAAATGGTGTTTTTAACATACACCCCTTTTTCAACTTGTATAATAATAATAATAATTTTTGTTTTAGTTTACTTAATTTCTATTTATACTGGGTGTATAAATTTTACAGCTTCTATTTATTTTAAGCCCTGCTATTAAGCGGTGATGGGCAAATTCATTTCTCTTCTTCAACCATTCCTTCATCCAGATCCTCTGCTTCTTTTTTCGTGTTTTATTTTTCGTTAAACAAGCAATTTATAATTGTGGCACAAGCATCATCCGTGTCTGACATCCTCTCCCGACAATTTCACTAAATAAACTGAAAGTTATTTTGAATGTTTTGCGCAAACCGTTGCATAGTGTATGGACCCATGATTGCGCAATCACGTTGTTTGTACAAACCCAAGGTTTGCGCAAAATGTTTGAAGTGTATGGGGGCCTTAAGCTTATGCATTGAATTTTCAAATTAATTTGTTATGACATTTGAAGTTGTGTCATCGGCAACTAAATAACAATAATATTTATTTCCACATCTTGTTTGGAATTTTGCACTTTATGATTGGAAACTGTAACAATTACTGCAGCAGTTATAGGTGATTGGTTTTAAAATAAACATATAAAAAACAAAATAAATTAATCAGTTTTTGAATAGTAAAACCACCATACATACATTTAAAACGTATTAGTAATAATAACAGCAGTAATAATAGTAATACATAATTAGACATATAAAATATTAGGAATAAAAATTGTACACAAATTCATACAAAAAAAATCACAAAAAATTTTTAAACAGAAGAGACAAGTATGTATTGCGAAGAAGACCAATCTCAGCATCTTCCTCAACTCCCAAAGTATAAACAAAGAGATTTCTCTTGTTTTCCCAACATCATTCGTACACTCTTAACAAGTCATCAGAAACAAAACAGTGAACAATAGTGCTGTACACATAAGAGAATTCATTAACGTAAGAAATTTACTGCACTGCCTATTATTACAAATCAATATGTATGATTTAAAATAAGTTAAGTTTTGTGAATTCTGTGCACTAATAGTCTAAAAAGTCGCCAAATTACACAAACAAAAATACACACTTATTTGAAAGTTTTTAACTGTTTATATTTTAATTTCAAGATGAGAAACAACACAGCAGAGGACGCAGTTTCCGGTTCTATCGACTTCAACTCCAGGAATGGAGAGAGTAATTACTTAGAACCAGCTCCGTTCCGCCCTGGAAGCAACAGGTTTTCCGTTCACAACTGTCCGACACGCCTAGGTAGTGTAGGTAGTAGCAGTAACGGACCTTTAAGCCCGCTCGGTACAACGTCTCCTTCGCCTCCGCCCCCGCCACCGCTACCTACATCCAACAATAACTACGCTAACCAAGACGCGATCAAAGAAGAAAAAATGCACAGATCAATATCACATTGCTACAGTAACAGTACTTCTCTCTCCGAGGGTGTGCCTAAAGATCCCCCGCCTCCTCCTGTTCTCCTGTACACTTACGCTAATATCGACATCGTACCGACTTCACCTAATTCTGATAGCGACACAGTAAGGATAGAAGATACGAAAAAAGAACTCTCGCAAGAAAGTTTAAGTTCACCGGTATACATGAACGTTTTGCCTGGACAAGAACTACCGATGTGCGATCCACCTCCGAGGCCTTTATCGAAACCAGATTGGGAAATGGAAGAAACAAGACACTGTTACGCTAATTTAGAACCCGGTGAAATAGAAGGACTGACAAGAAAAGGCGATAGAATTCCACTTACATTACAACTCTACCATACCCCGCCGTGTCGACCGTTAACTCCGCCTCAAAACCAAACGAGACAGGTTAACTATATAGTTCTGGATTTGGATCAAACTTCATCATCATCATCACTAACCGGTCAACAACCGGCTTCACCGATAACCTTAACTTCAACGTTATCGTTACCGCCGGACGTGACAAAACCTTCCGAAGGATACGCGACTATAGATTTCAACAAGACCGTTGCGTTATCGAACTCTGCGAATCCTTGCGTATCGGACGAGGGTGTGCGTAAAACACGGCATAACTCGACGATTAGTGAACTGACTACACCGATAGTTGAAGAAGGAACTCGTCGGACGAGGCATAATTCAACGATAAGTGATTTGGTCGCGCCTCTAACTTCAAGACTTAGTACGTCGCTGAGTGACTGATTGATGGTCAGATGTAAGTGTAAATGTAAGACATACAGGTAACGTAAATATATGATTTATATAAATATAGAATATTTTGATATATTAGGAAATAGTTTGGTGACACTACCATGGCGTATTTTGTAGGAACAAGAAGATTTGTTATACTTTGAATATTTTATACCCACCGTTACCATTTTATGTCTTTCTTTTTGAAGGTTTTACCATTTTCTACTGATTAAGGCAAGTTTACACCAGTAAATATGATTCACAAAATTGTTACTAACAAAATTTTGTAGTTTTTACAAGTTAGAAATGTTTGTAACAAATTTCTTTAAAAAGTTTTTGACTGACAAAATAGAACAAAAATAAATAATGTTACTAATAGAAATAACACATTTTATGCAACATTTAAAAGGAGTAATGATGATTATATAAATTAAAACTAAAACAGGATTTTTAATAACAATATTAATTCTAATCAAAACACTTTTTTTAATATAAGAGCTTTTTACTAACGCTTGAATGAGTATGACAAGCTTTTGAGTATGAATAATAATTGCACTATTGTTGCGTATGAAATTCATTTTGACATTTGACAAGTGCAGTTCTCAGATGAGCCTTTAGAGCGCTCAAGAAAGTTGTTTTGGTTTGCCTTATCAGCTGGTTTTAATAAACCATGATCAAGGTTGCATTTAATTCGTATAGCAAGTGTCAACAACAAAATGTAAACTTATTGAATTCTTACATACTACTTACAATTTAAAATTTCATTCTTAACAATTTAAAACGTTTAAAGTGAAATAATCAACATGTATAACAATTATTTATGATGTTACTAGACATGTTAAATATTGATATTAGTTTAGTAATTTTGTTTAACTTTTATTTTTATTGTTAAGCTATTTAAATAACGATAGCAGTGGTTTACGCCTTAGTGTAGTTTTATGACACGCCCCCTGTAAGGTACGCCCCTTCTGGTTTGACCACGTATGTCTAGTTTTGTATAAATACGGTGCGTTGTTACACTGTTACGTCAGTTATAGTTTGGTTACTGTAGCCCATACATCACTGAGGATGGCGACATTGTCATTGAAAAGCGTTTGAAGTTAGTAAACGTATTTGTTGTGAGATTTTGTGTTCAGGTTTTATTTTATCTAGTTACTTTCTCACAAGTCAAGCTCAATAATTATGAATTGGATACTAATAATACAGAGTGTAATACCTAAGTACAGTTTCAAACATAACCTCAAAATAGAGAATTGTACGCAAAGAATGCTATATGATTTTCTATTTTTTAATAGTAACATTGTTTTAAATATCTTTTCTTCTTGACTGATCAGTGAACAAAAATTTTGTTGACAATGTTGGTAACAATGTGTCAACATTGTTATTAAGTTGAAGTTTTGTCCGCAAAAAATAACTGGTATTGTTGGTGTAAACTGGCCTAAAGTAGATTATCATATTGTTTCACTTTTTAATATACTCATCATTCTACATCACAATAATAATATATTATATTTTACCAAAGAACTAATAAGTTAGAATTAAATCCCGTACCTTCATTATTTGGTACAGCCTACATACTGTGGAAGTCTGACACAAACCAAATTTTGTACAAACTTAGTTCGAAGTTAATGATGGATGTGAATTTCATTGGTTTGAATTATTCAGACAATTTGCATTATTTAAGTATTAAAAATTCACAATGTATCAAGAGCTTGTGACTCGATAGAGTGACTAAAAACTAATGGGAACATAGGCCTATATGAAACAAATAATATAATTATAAATTCAGTATCTAGGTCATTAGTAAGCTTCTTACCTAAAAACAAACCTAAAAGACCTCTTAAAAAGTAATATCAAATGTAATGTATTTTGAATATATAAATGAAGGCAAATGTCTGAATAATTATTATCAAAAGAAAATAAACTTAGATTACCATTTTTTTTTAAAGATGGATAAGTTTAAAATTTACGAAAGTAATACCGTAAATGCAAGTTTGTTCTGTCTAGTAATAAATTTTACCAATTTATCGTGTCATTTGTTATATACATATAGGCTATTTTATATCTTTAGTTGGTTTATAAAACTTTGGACAATTGTGGGTTTTTTTAACCAGTAGGCATTAGAGCTTTCTGAATCCAGAGTTTGGTGTTTTACCTTTTGCTATCACCGTCTGTAAATAATTTGGCCGTCTCAGGGCCGAACTCGGTACTTTCACTTAAAGGGGAGAGAGCAGTAAACATTTCACTTTGTTTGTGTGCATAAGGCTAAACCTTAGTTTAAAGGCGTAAAACTGTGATCACGTTGTTAATCGTACCCTTGTTACCAACGCTTTTAGAATTAACAATCTAGAGAACTACTCATGTCGGTGATACTTTCAAAAGGTCTAGCTCTTGTGCGTCATGCATGTGTCTCCGATACGTTTCAAACTATAGTTCAGAATGTAGTCATCTCCTTCTACATAACGAGAGGTTCAGATGCGGTCACCTGCAATTGCCAAAATTATGCTATGGTGCATAGCACTTTGTCCACAAAAGTTCATGCGCCTTATAGCAGATTTAGTGAATTCATCGATCTTCTCAATTGAACATGGCCTTTTGGGTTGGCAGGAGATTTTAAGCCTGAAAAAAGCCGTCTTGTAGGCTGATATAACTTGGTACTTTTTCCAACTACTACCATTCCAGCAATATAATGTTATCTATGGTAATAACCTTTATTTTATAATTAAATGAGCCTAGTTTGTTCTGGTAATATTTAAAAGTAGAATTTTATTATTGAAGGATACTATTGATTATAGGAAGTGTTCAGTTAACTGGAATAATCTTTATTTTACGTTCAAGTGAGTCTAGTTTGTTCTGGTAAAATTTAAAGCTTGAATTTTAGGCTCGAGCGAAACTGCGGATTATAGGAATTGCGGTGTAAGTTCTGTTAAATGGACTCAGGGAGTTTAAACACTGAAAAATGACATGTAGGCCTACTGTTTCCTCTCAATATTTATAGATGGATTTATTAGCCGGCGACCTGCGCGGAAAATCTTGCTCATGTAGGAGAGGTAGGTGAAGGTTCCCCACCATCGCGCACCTCGTGCGCTGACGCAACCCCATCCCCAGTCATATCCTCTTTTCAGATCTCAGCAGCAAATACGAGGTGCGCGGTGGTGGGGAACCTTCACCTACCTTTCCTACATGAGCAAGATTTTCCGTGCAGGTCGCTGTCTAATAAATCCATCTATAGCACTATATTCTGAGAAAATAGTTCATACTAAAATAAACTGGTTATAAAAATTAACTTACACCTAGCACTTAGCAAACCATGTTTATTTTAAATTAAATCTATTCCTACTGGGGTTAGGCTATATACTAAAATACACTTGCTATCTTTGTCTTCAATGGGTTGTGATGTATTTTTTTTTTTTTTTTTTTTTTTTTTAAAGGGAAAAAACCTAGGGGGTTATCATCGCCTGGTTGTGATGTAAGGAGTAAGGCTGTTGAGGAGGAAGAAATGTTTGCAATAGAATTTATGTTATTAAAATATTATGCAAATGTTGTAGTAAAATAATTTCAAAATATGCTTCGAGTTGGTCAGGAAAGTTAAATCGAAATCAGGGAAATTAACTAACTAACAAAATTCTGTAGGACCCTCCCTGTTTACTTCAAATTTAAGGAAGTGGCTACACTCTGAATTCTTGCTGAATGTAGTGTAGCATTGCGCGACACATTCAGTTTAGATGAAAACTAACGAACATCAGAAATCTTGTGAACTTCAACATCGGCTAAACCTACTTTTTTCTCAATAATTGATGATGGCTTATGTGATTGAAGTGTCCGGTCAACTGTGTTTTAGCAGTAGTTTTATTTCAAGCCCAAGTTGCTTTTGAGTTATTATCCGGGTTGTATTGGGTGTTGTTGAAACAACTTAGGAATTTAGAAATAAGAAATAAAAAACTGGAAAATTTTGTTTCATGAAGCGAAGGAGAAGACGTACAACACGTCCTTCGGTTATGAAAGAGACAGGTAACAATGGGATAAAATAAATGCAATTATGTATGTTTGTTTAATATTATTGGCTCTGGACAACAGAGCTATGGCAAAAGAGGTGTTTCAAAAAGGTAGCCTACTCATTTCATATTCAATGTGCCATTTTTAATTATAAAAATGTCTCAAATTTTAGGTTATAAAATTTAATTTCTACAATGCCGTCCCATTGTTTATGTAGGGAAATTTCAGTATGCCACTCTTCGCCATATTGTAGTTGGACTGCTTCAAATTATTAAAATTACAAACAAAACATTGCTCTGTTTAGTTAGTAAAGCTTTAACCTTATAACGGCCAAACGACACCACGACACCAGGTTTCACGGCGCAAACGCAACAACTTCACACTTTGCATAAAATTTGCATATATTTGCATAAACGATAATTTAACCCACTTAAAATTATCCAATCGTAATAAAACTGGCACCATTGGAAAGGAAATGAATTAAACTTTAATTTTTGTATTTACAACTTTTTCGTAAAACGTATATTTACATACGTAATCATCGTTTTAAAATGTGCACATCGGCCTACAGCTCTTTCCACGCGGGAATCTGCGCACAATTCTACTGTTATTTCTCACTCTTGCAACGTTTCCCACCATCTACAATAATGTTTCTTTGGCATTTCTAACATACCGTTGGATTGGTTGTGATTTCATCTTTCTGTTGGTGTCTTCCAATCAGATTTCACAGTACATTTACTGCGCCAAACAAGATTTACTGTAAACCCTTGCGATTGGACAGTCTCTCAACCGATAAACACGCCTTTTGTCAACGATTATTTAGTAGGCAACGCCCAATGATTTGACAGATTGCTTTATATCATTTTGTAGACGATATTCTGTATTTTGTAATGGTACAAAGTAAACCGGATAAAACCGGTTTTGTGATTGTCTAAACAGTAGTGTAAAGTTACGTTGTTGTGAGATCGACTCGGGCTTTTGTTCCCACGCTATTTCCTATTACGCAACCTACTGCAGGTGTTGATTCGGGAGTTTTTATTCGACTGATGTCTTTTTGTTATTCAGATAAATGTAACTCAAACACTTTTGTGAACTAAGGAAAGACAAGTACACCGTTCTTTTCATTGATTTATCCTCTACACTTTCTTATAATAATATTTCATTTTTGGTCAAAGCATATATTAGTAAAGCACGTTAAAATCTAGGCCTAGGTAGGTACCAGTTGTGTACTTAAAACATAAAAACGGGTTTTTTCAAAATAAAAAATTTGAAATTGATAAATGTTTTTATACAGTTCTATTTAGAACTAAATTACGAAACTTTTTTACGCTTACGAAAAAAATACAAAAAATGTTTACTAATTTTTATGTAGGCCTAAAGTTGAACTTTTTCCTTTCGTTACTGAACATTTTTTGTTTCTTGAGCTAATAACTTTTACAATTTCAAAATAAACTTATTTTTAGTGGCATATTTGAATTCTTTGAAGTTTCTTCTACAAAAAAGCTATTGAACACATTTGGATTGGGGTTCATTTACTATTTTTGGCGAATTTTTAAAAATATGCTTGCAAAACGCTAAAAACGGGCTGGCCAATTTTAGCTTTAACCGTGGCCGTTGATGGGTTAAGTATATATACAATTGTCTGGATTCAAATGTTTCTACTGTGCTATTTATTACTAGTGCTTTTATTAAAAACACTATAAATTTTGTTTTACTCCTAACTTATTGCAAAACAAATTTGACTTAAGTTGAACATTAAAATAAAAGATCTTAACGAATCAATTTAATTTGATTCTTTAGGATTGTAAAATACTCTATACCAAAAAGTTACCAAAGAACAAACAATTTTGCACTGAATGTACGACTCAGTTTTTTTTATTTGTGTAAGTTTTTCAAATGTTTATTGTTAAATGTTATTCACGAGCGTTAAAAATGTCAAAACAATAAATCTCTGTTTGTACAAGAAATGTAATGAATTTATCTGGGAAATAGTTATAAGATAGTACAAGTTTAAGGCAGCTAAATTTTGCAAAGCAAGATTTGAAAGGAGTAGATCAC
>JAGFPH010010114.1:29580-42311 GCA_018207615.1 Philaenus spumarius
CAAGGCTCCTAATGTTGCTAGATGTTTGCTGAAATAACCATGTTCAGTTATAAGTGCCATAACTCTTCTGAGCTGTTTTCGATTTAACTTGATCTCCTGATTATTCGTTAGCTTAGTGCTTGCCCGGATATTTTGCATCATCTGGCATTGTTCTTCCCTAGCCCAGTTGTTCTCTGTGCTCATCGCCGTGGTGTAGCTAATGCAGCCCATTGTTCTGGCCCCGTGAACATTGTAGATGCTCCTTTCTTTGCGAGGGTGTCTGCCATCTCATTCCTTGTATGCCGCGGTGTCCTGGCACCCATATCAATTCCACCATGTTTTTGTGGACAGTTGGGATAGTAGTGAGAGACATTCTTTCACCAGTTTGGTTGTGATTAGTAGAGTCAAGCGCTTTAATTGCTGCTTGACTGTCGGAGAGAATTAGGATTTGTTTATTTCTGTAGCCTTTCTGCAATCCTAAGTGGGCACATGCAGTAATTGCTAAGATTTCTGCTTGGAAGTTGTAGACACCATAGTCTTGAGTTCCTGCCCAGTTTAAGTTTGTTTTACTTTCAAGCGAATGAACTCGTAACTAATTCTAAAACTCATAAGTACAAATTGTTGCAAAACCTAGTGAACTCCGTTTATCAGGTACATATCCAAAACCTTGTAAACAGGAAGTAATTTTTAACGTTGAGTAAGTTTTTTAATTTTACCAATCCACAATCACCACAATTTTTCATTACTGAATATGTGTTTGCCTTTCAAGTCTTAGCTATGGGGCAAGTTAAATGTCAGTTGCACATTTTAAATTAATATTGATAGATTTGATTATAAATTATTAGAAAATTTTATTATATTTTATAACTGTTATTTGTAATTTAAGAAGACAAGCTTCCATATACATTAATTAGATATTGTATGCCTTGGTTATTATTTATTATGATTGGAAGTTTAAAGATGTAATGGAATAAGATAAGTTTTAAGTCAACTCATGTGTTTAATTTCTGTTCAAATTATATTTTGACAGAGTATTATTTAAATGCTAAATTGAAGGCCTAACGCTGGCCTAACAATACACAAAAATTCTTCAGCTCTATTTGAAAAATATTTCTGGTTTTTTATACAGATTTTGTATTTTTTTTTATTGGCCGTAACAGTTTTTGTAATCATTAATTAATAAGTAATGTTATGTTGTTATTTTTAGTTTTAGAAAATTTGAAAACAAGTTTCCAGCTCTTCATGTTATGCCAAATATGTGAAATTTAAAACTAAAATTGTTGAGCCTTGATCACAGTAAAGCTAGATTGTAAATTATCCGGGTTGTATTGGGTGTTGTTGAAACAACTTAGGAATTTAGAAATAGGGAATAAAAAACTGGAAAATTTTGTTTCAAGAGGCGAAGGAGGGAACGTACAACACGTTCTTCGATTAGTAATGAGGCAGGTAACAACGGGATGGAATACATACAATGATTTATGTTCGTTTAATATTATTGGCTTTGGACAACAGAGCTATGACAAAAGAGGAGTTTCAAAAAGACACTCATTGGCATGCTATATGCCATTTTTAATTACAAAAATGTTTCAAATTTTAGGTTATACAATTTAATTTCTACAATGCCCTACATAGGTAAATTTCAGTATGTCACTCCTCACCATATTGTAGTTGGAGTACCAACCTGTTCAAATTATTAAAATTAATAAAGAAAACATCTATAGTTAGTATTTAAAAATATATATAATAAAGCCTAAGCAAAAACAGTTACCTATTGCTACTGGCAATTAATTGTTTGTAAATGTATATGTACAATAGCAAACTATATCTATAATAATATTATAGAGGTAAAATTTGTTTGTATGTAGAGGGCATCTCTGGAACTATTGAACCAATTGAAAAAATAGTTTTACTAATAAAGTTTCGCTAACCCTGAGTAACATAGGCTATAATTCATTTTGATAAAAACATTTTTTATTTCAATATTTGTAAATTTAGTCGGAAAAATTCTTAGGTTAGGCCTAGACTGATAAACCGACACATATTTTTTTCATGTATTTACATTAATTTACATAGCAAACAAATTAATAAAATAACAGATAGATCAGCTGTTTGTTCTATTATTTCCATTAACACCTGATTTCAAACTTTGAAGCAATTATTTGTTTTTCTAACTTTCAGGTTAGGTTTTTATTAATCTTAGCCTTGCTGGTTCTTTTTACCTTTATTATAACTGCTGTCAAAATAATTTTATTTGAACATTTAACATTATTTACAATCTTAGCTTTTGGGTTATTATTAATCCTACACCTTATTATAAAGAAAACATAACATGATTATGTGTATAGATGTTCCAACAGGGTTGGAGTGGGGAGCCCGCAGGGATTTCCCCTAATATAGTATATTTTTATACTATAAAACATACTTTTATATTACAAACATCACTAAACCTATAAATTTATGGTATTTAGCTAGACACATAAGGCTATAGATTTAAAAAATGTATTAGATTAAATATATTTACCGGTAATTCATACCTACCCTCCTTAACTAACTTTGCTTTGCTTGCGTCTCCTTCTCCTTCGTATTCGCATTTGTTTCTTTACATGCTAAATTGTCACAAATATATTCAAACAATATATACAATCTATACTTTTCATCTAGACTGTAAAAAGAATAAAAATCATCCCTAACTCTCAACATAGAGTTATCTTTGCTACCGGTGTTAGGCCTACAAGCCTACACTGGTATAATTTTTATCTATTAACGTCAGAAATTTGTACGAAAGACGCATCAAAGAAATTGCCCAGTAAAATAATGAAAGTTGGTTATATTTTTAAACTAGTCTAGTTAGTGAGTTCACCAAGAATATTAAAGCAATATTCTAAAGAAGTAATTTCACAAGTTTGGCATAACGTAAATAATTCATTTGTTAAGTTTACAATAGTCAATGTTTTATCAGTCTCTGTCTGTATTGCATGTGTTAACCTATCAATGTTATTAGATGTTTGCTAAGATGTCTAAGCAGAACTATTGATCGTTGTTATTGGCATTGAGGAATTGTGTAAAATATAATGGTCAATATATATAGTTTGCATTTTGGTATTTAGAATATTGTGAATGAAAAGTATATAGAACTTTTAAAATTATTATTGTGAAGTTAAAATGGAGTAAATTAATATGTTGGATAGTTTAGTAGTTACCCATTCTAGAAAATTGAGGTACTTAAGTATTATACGGAGGCGACTATTTTTCTATACATTGCTAGGTTAGGTATTGTTTTAGTAAACAACAGAAATGCAAGAATAATTAAAAAAACCTACAGTTCTATCCAACCTATAGTATTTAGTCACAGTATGTTTAGTTGCTAGGTTACTACTAAAAATAGTATCTAATAAAAAACGTCTAAAAATAGAGGCCTCCGTATAATACGTAAGTACCAAAATTCTTAACAGAATGTTTGGGTTCAAAATGCCAATGCAGTGAACGAAAGCAGACGACTAGTTCTAATATGATAGTTCTGTCCTCAACATGGTCTTATTGATTCTTGTCGCAGTCCATGGCTATTCCTCTTCCATAGTTAGACAAAATCGACACAACGCAAGTATCGGACTCGAGCTCATTGGCCACAAATTAGCTCATTGGCCTCTTATATTCTAAATGACTCCTGTACAGTTTTGACTGATAACACAATTTAGATTTAGGTTGAGCATAAGACAGAAGCAACGGACCGTGTGGGATAGATTTTGACTTTCAAGCTATCTACAGATCTTAGCAAAAGTCAGACCAAATATAAACGGTGTCCAAAATTCACAAAATAAATTTTTTTTGAATACAACCATGTTGATGTTAATTAAATTTTTTATTTTACTCTAAAAGAGGCAAATGTTTTAGGGGTGGCGGAAGTTTAAAAAAAAATTTTCTTGTCAAGATAATAATGATGAAAAATTAGGCGGGTTAGAATGTTAATTGAATCATCTTGAACGACCACATCTGACAAACCTAACTTTTACTTTTATTGTTAAAGTCAGCAGCTCCAGTATTTTCATCTTCTTCTTCTTGTATTTGTTGGGTTTAGTGAATTTCAAATGAGCTTGTGGGTGACAGTTTAGAATATCACTCATTAGAGATTTTTAACTCTATTTGAAAGACATATTAACCCTAATGTTTATTAACTTTACACATGAATTAGAGTTAAAGACTTTAACAATTTACAAATTAGGCTATAGAAGATCGTAATAAAAGTGTATGTAAAAGAAGTTAGAACCAATCTAAATCTTTCAAAATGTGTCATAGTTTAATATTATTCATTTGTTTAATTAACAGGTTTGCATAAAGATCATCCATAAAAGGGAACTGATTAAATTGAAAAGTTAGGTGCACTTATTTTTTACAATAGTACAACTATAGAGAAAGATATGGTGTTCACCGTTACGTATTCAAAATGTCCTTGGTAGACTGTTTGACAGGTACCAATGTGGTTGTAAATTGATCAAACGACAGAAATTATGTTAAAATTGAGTAATTTTTTATAACTAGGGGATGCCAACCTCGTGTTTGCAGAATCGAAAACTAAATACTGTAATTTACCGTATTCTATATTTTAGGTAGAAATAACAGAAATAATTTATTAATACACAGTAAAATCCTGCACATTTACTTTTAATAATTTGTATTTATTTTGTCTCGGTAACTATACAAGGCCTAATCTAATTACTTACTTGTGTAATCAGCCTATGTTCTTAAAGTACCTTCGTTAAATGAAATCGATGTCACCTCAGCAAACGAGTTTGAGTTGTGAACAAAGGTTTAAAGAATTGACTTTTGAATACTTAATGAAGTATGTTGGCATGGGAACCAATATTTTAAACTATACACCATTAATAAAATTTGCCTCGGTAGAAAGTCTCTACAAAGTTTTAGCAAATTGTTTTAAACATGTAGATATCTCAACTTTTAAAACTTAAAAGGTTGCAATGTATGATTTTGAACACCATTTTGTAACATACCTTAGTTTAAGTCAACAGTAGTTCTTGTTTCTGGAGTAATGGCTACATGTTTCGCTGCCACAGGCATCATCATCAGGCCAGCCAATAACACTAACATTAGACCATTGTACATCACAAACATATGTATATAATTCGGTCTGGCACAAATAATTGTGCAGAGACGTTCCATTACACAACGTCTTTTATATTTGGATATGAATTTCGGTACGGCCTGTACATAGTCCAAGTAAAAATCTACCCTCATGGTTAGTTGCATCCTCCTATTTAAACTAGAAGGAGAGCTAATTAAATCCTGTTTATTCAAACAGAATGTTCATAAAAATACCACATGTACATTATGATAGACTGGAAAAGTTTAATTAATTTTAAACAATGAAAATTTGTATGCATGACATCTTGTAAAAATACTTTAGTTTTTTTAATGATGTAGCGAATAAGTGAATTTTATTTGTTATACTTGTAGGGGAGAAATATGTACTTACGTATTAGCTGGGCTATTTCTTTTTTGTTGGAAGAAACATTTTTACGTTGAAAATATGTAATTATTGATATTAAGGCAGTGAAATAATTAAAAAAATTATAACTAGATTATGAACATTTCGCAAAATTAATTATGGTGTGTAAAATCACATCAAAAGTGTCATGTACTCGGCCATGTTAGACTTCAAATAATGATGGGTAGTGTTCTGTTCTTATTATTCCATTTTACTGATCCTTTTTACCCGCTTAGTTGTTGCATTTTTCGAACTAACTGGACTGTAAACTAAGTGGATCCCTTCTTTTCCAGTTCAACAGAGTTATAGATAAAATAGTGCTACTTGGGGTAATGGCCAGAACGATTCTTCTAGAGGAATTAACTTTTCTGAATCGGCTCGTTTAAAAGAATCAATTTGCAAGCTGCTTCATTTCGTTCTTTTGAATCTTGTTATCAGTTTTACAGACAAAGAATGATCAGCGTTACATGTTTACCTGAAAATATTATGGATTTTAACAGATTTCTTACCTTACCTGCTTTCATAATGTAAAAAGAACCAAGTACTTAACTTTGACTATTTAACAATTCTATCAATTTTATTAATTTTTGTGTTTACTTTTATTTTTGTATATCATTTTTTTATTTTAGCCTTTAAGAAAAGCACTGATGGGCTAAACATCTGACATCAACTTTTCTTCTAATAGACAAATCTTCATAGTCTTCACCTGGATTTGAGTCAGGTACGCTAATCCCTCTTCTAAAAGGCTGCCTAAGAAAGTTATGTAGGCTATAGTGAAATATTTTAGTACCGGTATGTAAATAAATTCACACTCATAAAGTAATAGTTATTATTAAGACATAATCATTTATATTAAATTTTAAATTATTTATTTTGACTCGGCAAACGTAATAAGTCATTTCATAAATGTTTTTGATTATGTATATAGGCATTGTTGCGTGCCATTTACATATTGCTATTAAAATGTTTTTACAATTAAGAATTGAAAAAGTCAAACAATTGAATTCGTATTGTGCTAGTGTATGACAAAAGAAATCTTAGAGTTAATCATGCTACACTAGTGACGCTTTATCGAGTCTGAGAAAAAAATTGGCAAGTCGGTGAACTCTCCGATAAATACATAATATTCTCTATATGAATCTATTCATTTCAAAAATGAGTTTTACAATTCTTCGGCTAAATTGTTCAAATTGAATGATTCATAACTCGTTCAACAATAACTACCCCGAACAATATGGTTTTGTAACATTGTCTTTGTATTACTGCACTAAAAATACAGAAGCAACCACTCTACTCCAAACACAAATAGACACATTATAGGAGATAGTGAGGTCATCTTAAGCGGTTGGTCTAATTCTTTGAACTTCATTGCACTTCCACAAGATAGAATGGTGGATCCCTAGTCATGGACCTGTCAAGGACCATAAGCTCAGTGAATCCAAGGGCCCTTTAGACCAAGGAGAAGGTTGTTCTGAGGGATGATTTGTCCTTTGTTGACGCTTCCAAAGGTTTTGTAACTCATCGAACAAACCTTTCACATTCATAAATCAGGTGCTCTGTGCTTTCCTCGTGCAGGCCATATTTCTTACATAATGGCTCCCTGGTGTAGATATCCGTACTTTGCAAACGTTTCCTCGGGTGGCTGTGTCCTGAAATTAATGCTATACAGTAGAGCGTCGATAATCCGAACGTCAATAATCCGAAACGTCAAAAATCCGAACGCGTTCTGAGGCAGCCCCTGCAAAAATTTTGTTTTCGTTTTCGCAAATTCCAATTATTGCGTCGTTAAAAATTTCACAAAAATCTTCTTCGCAGTTTGACATTATTATCTCTTTTAAAACACTTCTTAATTCCTGCTCTCACACGCCCTCACAACAGAGTGGCTGTAAGTATTTTCACTGTCACGCTAAAAAGCTGCTTTAGCGCTAGCAGTATACATACAGAAAGTTCATTCATTTCTCTTTTTGTAATCATTATAACAGTGTGTCGTACATACAGTAGTGTAGTATACAGTATTTTTTGTTTGTGTTAACTATAATGTACAAGTGAACTTTTAATTATGTACTGTACTGTAATTGAGAGTTACAAGTGTAATCATGTTGGCCCTACTGTGCAGGTTCTTCTAAATCATAATATGTAAGTAGTCTTACATACTGTATTGTAATTACATTACTGCTTGTACTGTTTAACCACTTTAATCGATTAAAGGACATATGTTTTAGCCTAAATGGCCTTTTCTAGGTTATTTTCAAAAATCCGAACAAATCGATAATCCAAACCCCATCGGTCCCAATTAGTTCGGATTTTCGACGCTTTACTGTACCTTTGTTTACACCTTAACAATACAATGCCAAATATAGAGGGAGGACCTAACCTGTCCAAGCTGACACTTTGAATTAATAATACATTCAGTAGCCCTATCAACTAGCTAATACGTAAGTACTAAAATAATAAACAAAGCCCTTGCTCATTTTTGCCCAAATTTTTTACCGACCACTGTAATCTTGCTCAAAATATAGTTACTCTCTAAATGTCTAGTTGTAGACATATAAATATATTAAAGGAAAACTATATTATAAATATATTTGTTAGATTGTATACAATTTTAGTAGGCTAAGACTATTTGTGTAATATATTGTATATATATTATTATTAATTTATGCATTTTATTTAGAGCTTGTTATATTATGATAAATACTTCCAGTTTGATTGTTGCTTTTAATATATGGAGAGTAAAATATATTTTGCATAATTATTATTGTAAGATGCGGAAAATAAATAGTGATCTTAAATTAATGGGAATGTTTATAATTCAGTGAATCATACCTTCAGACAATTTTAATGTTCGTTCAAAACTATTGATCTTTAAAAATGTTCAAGTTTATATAGTAAACATTGCAGTTTTTCTGTGAAATCTATTTGCGCCACTGTTTGAACTTTTATAAAGTTCAAACGTTTCTTTTCAAAGTATTTTCCATCGCAAATTATAATTTTGTATTTTATACATTTTCCGCATCATTTATATGTAAATAAAATATACAATATATGTGGAAACGTGATATTTCGAAATAAACTTCAGCTTTTTTATATTTGATTTCGTCAAGGCTGTGCTAAAATGCTTTGTAATTGTATCGTTGCTTCGTTTTGTATAAAATAGTTGTTTACTCGTAGTAAATTGTAATTTTTTGATAAACGTTTACGTAATCGTCGACTGTAGTCAAGGCACTGGCTATCTTGTAATCATGTTGGCCTAATTTGTAGAATTACCTGATTTAAAATCAGATTCGTAAGTCAATATTATTACTGCACATTTTGAACAAATAATGTGCAGCGAGTCAAACACGCTTTTCCAGTATATTATTGTTAAAATTTTGAAATTATTATAATATTTCAAAAGGTTTCCTTATTCAAACTCGTAGCATTTGATAAATAAGAAAAGTTCTCTTGTACGTTTTCAGATTAATTTTTCCATTCAAACTTACTATTCACTTCGTTGATAGCAAATGGTAACCAATTTCAATTTTAAAATTACCAAAAAAATAAGTAATTCTACAAATCGGCCAAATTTGAAAAGAATATATCTAAATACTCAACTGAAAAACGAATAATATTAATATAAACCAAAGTTGACATGTTTAGATTTTACATCACCCAATGCTCATGTTCAGTGTTTAGATCCATTTGGCTGGCAACATACTGGTTCAAAGTTAGGTATGTTACTCTCCGAGTATAATCAACATGAGAGCTTTAGGACTAAATGAATTCTGACATGTCGACTTTGAAGAATACTTCTTAAATTATATTATTTAATAAATATAAATAAATAAAAAGTTAGGGAAAGTTTGTGCTGTTGATGTAATTTTAAAGTTGTGATTCTGCCAAGTTAAGTTTTTGGAAAAAGGAAAAGTTTAACAGCTTTGGTGATACTGCATAATGTTTTTATATCAACCCTTTGTAGCTAAATATTCTCGGGAAAGATTTCTATACAATTTTTGACATTGGAAGAAATTCATTACACGGTACGTGATACGATAGGCCACCCATAGGGAGCAAAGTTACAAAGTTAACTTTGTCCAATTGAACCCTAATATTTTGGATTTGAAGAATTTAATTGAAATATTTTTGTTTAAATTCCAGTGCCTCAAGTGGCGTATTTTGGCATTGGTTTTTCAAGAAATTTGTGAAGGTTTTTCCGTTTTCTGAAAGTAGACACTTGACTGAGCTTAAAATCAAACAAAAATGTGTGGAAACAAATATAGGAGTTACGAGAGAAGTAAAACATGGAAATTAAAGTTCATCCACTTAGGTTATGTTTGCACTAAACAAAATAAACTAAATACTACATTTACAACAAAAGAAAAATAACTGTCGTAAACAAAATATAAAAGATACAATAGAAAATAAACAAGAAAAATGTAGATTTATCTCAATTAATCGTGAAATATTCACCATTCAACAGAAAAACCCGTAAAGTAAAACCAAATTTGATAACGAATTAAGTACATGTAACAATTTTGTCACTGTAGGAAAATAGGTTGCCTCAATATTTTTTTACAAATTCATAAATCTTGTTAAAAAATCTAGATTTAAATTTTTTTAGAGGTATAAAAATATTTTTAACTTCAAAAATATTGAACCGATTTTTATTAAAATTTGTAACAACTTTTTCACTGATAAAAAATAATTTACCAACGAAAATTTTAAATGAAATTCTAAAGTATATCTAGAATTCTGTATTTTTTAGTGACACATTTATAAATAAGTCACAAAAGAAAAACAAACACAAACTTTAAGTGATGTCTACAATTTTATTTTGAGTCTTGGCGACCATGGTTTTGCCAGTGATGAGGTAGCTTACACAAGAAAAAGAATATTAGAAAAACAAGCGTGTTTAAACATAGAACAGCTAGTACTCTCAAACAAATGAAGGGGAGTGGAAGGGGGCGTGGGGTACCTATGGTCATAAGGTAGGCAATGTATTCATTCAATAGAGGCAGTTGGACAAAATTTGTTTGTTTTTTATTTGAAAAATGGAGTTCTACCAAGTAACTTCGGTCATCATTTTCAATCGTATATAAATATCTCATTCAACCTTAGAAATCATTGAACCTATTTTCATAAAACTTAACCTAAACATCGCATGTTGTATCTACGAAGGAAAAACAACATAATATTGATTGGCTCAGTGGTTCTTAAATTATAAGCAAATATACAAAGTACAAACTTTCCCTTTGGTATAATATATATTGATAACTTTAACTGTATGCATTATACTATACTATCGTGTAAAACATTCGTATAGATTCAGAACAATACACTAAAACATAATATCATCGAAAAAACAGTTGGAGTTAATATAATTTAGAAGTTTCACCCCAAATGTAAATATTAGTAAATAGGGGTTGACAATATACTGTATTGTGATTTCATAACAACTGATGTTGATTTATTTTATAAGACACAGTGTGGTTATTTTTAGTAAACATATTTTGTATATATAATAAATAAATGAAGAGTGTGTTTGTAGCTTTTAAGAAATATACATGTAAGAACTGTTTTTTATACATATACTCAGATATCGTTGAAATTCTATGTATTTGATGTGCAACACATAAAATATGTAGGTAATTATTGTGTTTAAAGAAAAAAGTAATACATATTATTTAAATAATTTGTGAATTATTATTTTACCAGATTCCCGAATTCATCCATGTTAAAAGTAACCCTTTCAGAAATAACACTGATATTTTTCGAATTATTCAACTTTTTATAAGTTCCAAAATGGTTTTTCTTAAGGGTCGGCCATGTTGGCTGACACTCCATAAGACCAATGTTAAATTAAAATCCAAATTTTTCCTTTATTTTTGATCGGATAATTATGAACGATATGTCATTTTAAAGCTATGGCCAATATGCATGCAAATGGCTTTTCCAAAACTAAGAAAAACATTTTTTTAAATATTTATTAACAATTTAAAACCTTGATTTTAAAAAAAATTTATGTTGTCACTATTAAGTATAGCGAAAAACTACCAAGCCATTCGCATAAAGTATTTCGTCCCCAAGAGTTTGGTATTTTTTTAAAAACGCTATTTCAACAATTACGGGGTTTAAATGGATTTAGGCTGAGCAATGTCCGTGTAACCTACCTCCGCTATAGGGTGATTTTAAATATTTTTTTACGTTGTAACTATTAATTATAGCGAAAAATTACCAAGTCATTCGTATGAAGAATTTTGTCTCCAAGAGTTTGGTATTTTTTTAAAAACTCTATTTGGACAATTGCGGGTTTTAAATGGATTTAGGCTGAGCAATGTCCGCGTAACCTACCACCGCTACTATAGAGTCGCAGGTTGCTTTCTGTTTTACTAGAGCCGACCCTTAATTTTTTTTTTTTTTTTTTTGCTTTCCATGCCACTTTGGGCCTTTCGGCTAACGAGCATGTTTTTTTGGGTTTTTAATATTTTTTATGGTCCCCCGCGGGATTTGAACCCGGGACGTCTTGCTTATGAGGCAAGTACCATAGCCGTTGAGCTATGACAGAGGACAGCCGACCCTTAAATAACAGGTATACAGCGGTAAACCGCAGAGTTATACAGCTTTCAAAAAATGCTTACATTGATTAACGGTTTTATTTAAAAGCCTAAAACTCCCAGCTGTAAAATTCGTGGCTATAAAAAAGAAAACTATAATATATTTTTTTACTGTAGATAAAA
Organism: Philaenus spumarius; assembly: GCA_018207615.1. Taxonomy (NCBI): domain Eukaryota; kingdom Metazoa; phylum Arthropoda; class Insecta; order Hemiptera; family Aphrophoridae; genus Philaenus; species Philaenus spumarius. The sequence goes on from JAGFPH010010114.1 coordinate 41,776, forward strand.
ATATGCCATGAAGTATTTGAGAAAAAAAATCATAGAAAAGTGAGTATTTAAAAAAATTATTCGGACGGAAAACTTTGTCCCACGATATTAGTATCAAAATATACCCAATTTCATAGAGAATAAATATGTGTTTGTAGTTTTTCAATAACTTTGATATTTTTCGAGTTATACAGCTTTTTATGAATTCCAAAATGTTGTGTCTTAAATAAACGGTATAAAAATTATTTAAATTTAATAGTTATGCACCTCAAAAGTCTTAGAATTGAAAGGAGAATATTCACTGAAAAAGGTTTTCTCCCATCTTTAACGGTTTAAAAAATCGTGTTTTAAGCATTTTTCCAGGTTTTTGGGTTGCAAGCCTTTTTTTAAAATAACAGCAGAAAAACTATAAAACAAAATGACATGATTGTTTCACACATTTAAAGAAAAAATTCTATATTATCATATACTTTTTTCTTCAAAAATATATTTCTTTTAGATTCCAAGATAAAGCCAGAGAAAACGGGTGTTTTTCGCAATTTAGAAAATGGTAGTCC
>JAGFPH010010115.1:12731-28144 GCA_018207615.1 Philaenus spumarius
CCTGTGCAAAGGTAATTCAGGTACAGTCCCCGGAACAAAGAACAAAACTGATAGAAATCTCCTGATAAATGTTTTTTGTATTATCAATGTAAGGTAATTACGCAATTTCTCCCACTCATAAACCCAAGTGCTATTTGTGAGCTATATTATTCGAAAGACAATTAAATTTACTATAATCCTGTGCAAAGATATATTTGGAACAATTTCTGCAACAAGGAACAAAATGCATAGGAATCTCTCATTATATAATACTAGTTATTCCCTGATAAGAAAATTCGTCTATAGTAATGCGGCAGTGCTGTACGGGTTTTTTTTATGTTCGTTCGGTAGTTATGAGTAACAAACCATTGGAAAACGGGATTTTTAGCGTTTATTGGTGCATGACCAATAATTTACGTAGGCTTAAAAGGGATACATAGATCGATTTGGGCAAAACTCACTGTGCGTTTTTAGGCCATTGAACTCGGATCTAAAATAATAGTTTTTAATTGCGTGTAAGGCACAATATTTAGCCGAAAGACTTTTTATTTATTTAATCACAGATGCGTGCGAAGCCTCAAGTACCAAATAGTTTGTTAATAAAAGAAAAGTTTTGAAGCTTAGTTGTCTAACTTGTTACTAAAGTTGTAACTACAAGCTGTTCAGGTTTGATGGTATTTTGTTGCTGTTTCCCTTCAAATATATATTTAAAGACGTAGCATAACGTAATGTGTACAAGTAAAATTGGATGAACACATTTTCTTCCGTCAATTAGATTAAGTGGGAGTTGTATTATTAAAATGTTTGGTTTGTCTGTTCTAGGGACGATCGCGGAGTTTGACGCATATGGACACTTTAGCGCCGGGGGCAGTGTTCAAAGACATTGACAAGAACGCTGCCTCCGAGCCAGCTCGCCTAATAGTGCCGCCCCTCCAGGCGAGACGACAGAAGTTGACTCGGTCGCAGGTAAATCATCTAGTTCTTATAATATCTGTTGTGATGACGTCTTCCATAGCTGAAACAGTAAATCAATACAGCTGTGCTATATAGTGATCTTTTTATCTTTGCCAACATTGTCATCTCATAAATAGTAACCCTATATTTTGACTAAAAGCCTTGATGCTTCCTCGCATTTGCATGGTACAGTATTAAAAAATGGTCTACATTTTTTAAACTTTTGACATATTTTGAAATTGTTTACATAAACTTATAATTTTAGGTGGATTCAACATAACGTTTTAAAAAAAACTACAAGTGTTTCGTGGTTTTGTGTACTTCCTTAAATTGAATCTAACTAAACGATTATATATATATAGCCCAGGGAATGAAAATACAAATACAGTTATAAAAGGAAATATATAATTCGTTGAACACTAATTAAAACAATTTTTAAAGCTTTATTCTGGAATTAAATAACAAGAAAATAATATTTGTGTTGTGTTTAAAATGAAGCAGTTGTAAAATTTTATTTAACGTCTTAATAAGTTTATTACATTTTGTCAATTCACATACCCTACTTCACGACTTAAACTATTTTAAAAACAGTATACTTAATTTTTTTTGCAAATAACCGCTCCTATAATTGAAACGCTCCTAGTTCCAATCTCCCAACGTATATTTTCTTTTCTTAGTGCTTGAAATGTTCAGTATAGCGTGTTCAAGTTTAAATGTTATTCATATAATTTTGTTAAGAAAGCTGTAGGGAGTCAAACCCGCACTTTTTCGGGTTTATTATTTTATTTATTAGTTTTGTAAATGATTAATACGAGGTAAACATATTTCGTTTCCACCTATTTACAACATGGCAAACCTGTGATAGTGTTGATTTGTTTGAAATATCTTTGTTGTAAAGTCAGAGGCCTATCTATTGTACTCAAAGTCCACCAGGAGAGGAGTAATAGGCCCAAGACGACAAAGGGACGATAAACAGTGATCTGTCGTGGGACATGTTGTAAAAATCCTTTCTGCTCTTAAATAAATCACCCGTTCTCTCTACCTGGTCAGTAAAATATATTGCAGTTGTTTCTACGGATTAGGCAGTGTACCCAAAGTCATCAATCTGGACTCATCTTTTGAATTATGTCAAATTGAGCCAGGAATTTTTTAAATAAAAGTTGAATCTGTAAATCAGATGTTATTGTGAATAAAAATAAGGTCGGAAGCACACATAGGTCTCACCTAGTCTGTAAGAGGAAAAGTTAAAAATTAAAAACTAAACGTTCCAATTAGATGTAAGACTGTTTTTCTGTGTGTGTTATTGTTTTTAAAGATGTAATAAAAATTAGCACTTTTTTCTGTTTCCACCAAGGAGAAATGTCATCATTGATACGTTTTCTTAATTCAAATAGGGTGAAAACAACAGAAATAATTATTCATACGAAGTAAGAGCAATCAGTAAGAATTTTTAAAATGAAATTAATTGAGATCTACGAATTTATTAATCGCTTTAAAATGATTGGATTGCTCTCTGCAATGTAAAGCCTCGGCTACGATACGAGCGGTGAGCGATGAGCGGTAAGCGGCGGGCGGCAGTAGCAGGTGCAAGCGGCGCACGAAAATTATCTAACTGGTGGAGTTTCCTTGTTAAACACGGTTGGGTGGCTACGATACAAGCGGCGGATGTGCGTTGACCTAACTCTCGCTCCAGAGTGCCGCTCATGATCAAATCAGTTAGATAATTTTTCGACTGCCGCCCGACGCTCATGGGTTTCTTTACTTTCAACAAACATATGACATAGGTTAAAAAGGCAAAATTAAGTATTTTTGATACATATACGTTCATGGCATACTAACGACCACTTATATACAAAATTTCAAGAAAATATGACGGTAAACAAAAATGATGCTAATTTTTGCGAGTATACTTTTGGAATTTTGTATTCGGTTCAAGGATTTATTTATTCTTTAAACACCATGAATTGTGGAATAAACAACACCAATGGATTAAAACTTTATGTAATGGGACTACTTACCATTGCTATTTTCACAGGAAGCATATATTTTAAAATTACTCCCTCCCCGTGTTATACCTGAATTTATGTTAAAGTCCAAATTTCAAGAATATCCGACGGTAAACAAAAAGATACTAATTTTGGCGAGTATACTTTCGGAATTTTGTATTCGGTTCAAGGGTTTATTTATTCTTTATATAGTTTATATAGTAATATAGTTTATACTAAAGTACTACTTACGTCAAGCGATTTTGCAGCTTATATATTGATTTATTACAGCTGTTTCAGTATAACAATACCATCATCAGAGAACAAAACACTAACATATATTATAAACATTAGTACATTGCACTTATACAAATAAAAATAAACATAGAAATTGGTATGGCAGTATACTTCGAAACTATTAAAAAGTTAGTATTAAAGTATTGTGATTACATATTAATACTAACTTTTTAATAATTTCGACGTGTACTGCAGAACCAATTTCTATGTTTAATTTTATTTATTTATGTGTAACGTACTAATGCTCATATATGTGAGTGTTTTGTTATCTAATGATGGTATTGTTATACCGAAACAGCTGTTATAAAACAATATAAACTACAAGACTGCTTAACGTAAGTACTTTAGTGTAAATAGGATTTATTTGTTTTTATTAATAGCTAATAATGTTGTTAAGTTCCTTTTTTTGTATACTGTATTATTAAGTAGTTTGTTACATATTTCCTGCTGTCATGTGTTTATTTCAGAGTAATGATTCGTGTAGGGTTACCTCTACTTTAAAAAAAACCCCAAAATAACATTTATTTGATAAGAGTTAAACTTAAAAATTTCAACAAAAACAATTAATTACAAAGGTGTTTTAGAGCAGACATTTTATTTTTATATAAGCATTTTTATAGATCAGTTGAGATAAATTGTGCTTAATAAATTTAAAAAACATTAAATAAGTAAAAACGTTTATGTATTTGTGGTTATTCCTAAAGCACATCAATTAAACAAAGTACACAGCTCAAAATAAAAAGAGTGATACAATATTTTGAAATAGTGAAATAATAAAAGAACTTTGGTTGTTTATTAGATTTTTTATATATACTGGTATTTTGTTATATAATTTAACAAACTTTTATTCATTTGTGTTAAATTCATTTGCAAGAAAGACAGAAATAGCCAATAATATGTTAGAAAGGCTTGTTTAAAAATTAATAATGTAAAATGTTAATGTTTTTTAGTAGGCTAATATTTTCAGTCTACGGAAATCATAGTTAGATTTCGATTATAGGCCTTTTGCTTATATTTGTGTGTGTATTATGTTAAAGTGCCTAATCAAAATTTGTTCATAAATGTGTTCAATGTACATTTTCTGTAAATACTGCCTGACAAGTGAGTAAAATATGACAGATGATGAACCTGTTTCCTTTTGCATATAATTTAGTATTTTACATTCCTTAATGTTATTACTAGTCGCTCTTCGGGTTGTATTTGCTGAGGAAGTAGGGCCCTCTTCTTTAACAACCGATGCTTCACTCTATGTAGTAAATAATCAAAAGTACACATTGACATTCTAGTGTACTGAAAGAAGCGATCTTCGTCTCGTCGCAATTCTTTAAATAGGTGGTGGTATTCACCATATCTTTGTCTATTTTTGTTAATTTGGTGCACGCCCCAACGCCTTTGTTGTGCTCTTCTTACCTTTTGCAAACGATACAAAAGGGGTCTCTCACTAAGGATTTCCGTCAGCACTAGCTCCTCGTGTGATATCATCTCGTTGACTGAGACGAGTGTGAGAAAGTTGCCGCTTGTATCGTAGCCACATCCGCCGCTCAGGAATTTTGCTAGTAACGCTCACCGCTCGTATCGTAGCCGAGGCTTAAAAGTGAGGTATGCATTGCATGGTAAAGAATAACAATATTGAATAAATCCAGGTGTGCTTAAGACCACAAGGGAGATGTGTACACTTCTTAGCGATGTTCAGATATTCTGATTTACACTTCAAAAGTGTAGAAAATATTGAATAAAAACATAATTTATGAAATGAGGAAGCACAATATACATTTCAGAGGTACTACCAAGTAAACTATTTTAACACAGCGTACAAAATGAGGAAACACAATGTCTATTTCAGAGGTATTAAATAGACTACTAAAGTAAACTATACATGTGTACTATATATTTATAGTAGTAGAGCGTGACGGAAAAATGTGTGACGGTAAAATCCGATTCACCGCCCGCAAAATGTTTTGGACGCGGTGCGCCTTTACAACACTTATTAAGTAAAACTAATAGTGTGCGTGTGTTATTCATTATATACGATTTTCACAAATATTAAAAAAAAGTTTTAGTTAAAAAATAATAATATTTTATGTTATAGCATACCCCAACATTTTTTTATAATTGGAAAGTATTTTTTTTTTTTAGAATAATAAGACTGTATTTAAAATAATTTAAAATTTTTTTTAGAAAACTCTTTTCGATTCGGCGCATTACAATAATTTTTGACAGTTTCTTACAAGAACGTCAACAGTTAAAAGCCTTAATAAATATAAATTAAAACAATTAAAAATATACATAAATCCTTTTAACAATTAATGAAATAAACTTAAATTTATTAATAAATAATAATTATTATTATCAAATAATGTAAGCTACTGTTAGGAAAATATGGCCAAATCGGTAAGATAAGTCCAACGCTGTGTTTCACTAGTAGTATGTAGTTCCCACACTTAAAGCTCTTGGAAAATGTTAGGCCTACTTATTTATATTTTGTCCACTTTTTTCCTTACTGTATCTAACAAAAATTAAATTTTGGTTCTGGACGTAATGCCATTTCTTTATTTCACTTCTCGCTTTCTTCCTGTAATTTACCGTATTCTTCTCCATTCCCATTTCAACTGCTATCTTATGTAACCCACTCGCCTCCAGTCATTTGATCGCACACATCTTGCCTGCCATGTTTAAACTATTTGTTATTTTATCAGAGTATAGCCACGACGGCCGTGGTTGTTAAGGCGTCTAAGCTTTATCAATAGTCATGGCAACCATCAATGGAAAAGTTCCGGGTTCAATTCCCATTGACCCCGAATAATTTTCTAAATGGTTTCTTAACAGACAACGTTGGCTGTGGTTCGAATTCCACGGAAAAATTAAGTGCAAAACAGCAGGACGTTAAACCAAAAAAAAAAAAAAATTATCAGCTTTGTTAATACTGTAGTTTAAGTGAAACAAATACAAAAATACACTATCAAATGTGGTAGTGTAAAAATATAAACCACTTTACCACGTAGCTTTTACTCACTTTAACAACAAAAACCATACAAGGCAAACTCGTAGAAAGAATTATTCAAAGTAGCTGATGGAACCCAAGGTGTCTGTCTAGTGCTACAAGGATCCCTACACCGCCTTCTAGTTGAGGCTGTGATGACACACCGTGACCCCCGTTGACATTGTTTAATGGTTTAAACATTGTTGAACGGTTAATAGTAACTTCTGTTAGAAGCTGAGATAATATTAAAGTAAAAAATAAAGGTGTGGTAAACTTTTAATTGGCGTTATTTTGATCAGACTAACTCTGGGCCTAATGGCAAAATACGTCTGCCTCAATACTTTGGTTCGACCTGCTTGTTCCTGGACCAAGCGATAGGATTTTATTAATTAACTAGTGGACCCGGCAATGCTTCGCTATTGCTTTATTTAATTTTAAGGGTAGTTATCAAATTTCATTCTTTTGACTTAAGTTATTGAATTGCAAATGGTGTTTATGTCAACAATTTATATAAACAATATTTTAAACAGCATATTTGTAAGTAAATAGATATGTAACAACCGATGTTTGAACTGAATTATAATAAAGTAAGCATTTTTCGTTGATTTTTGTTTGTGTTGTTTGGCAATCTAACCTAAAAAAGCTGTTTTGGTTTTTGAAGAATAATAACCCGATTATCAATTAGAGAAATTGGTTGCAAATAAAAGTGTTTTGGTTCATTGTAGGCCTAACCTAAAATTATGTTCAGTTTTTGATCCATAACAGTTGTTTTATTTATAATAATAAGTAACAACCGATGTTTAAATTGAATTATAATATAGTAGGCCTAAGCATGTTTTATTGATTTTTGTTTGTGTTTGCTTTTAATTTGTCAATCTAATCTAAAAAGCTATTGGTTTTGAAGAATAATAAACTGATTATAAATTTGCTAAAGTTGCTATGGTAATGAATGTAAACAAACATGTGTTACTAAGCATTTTATACGAACAGCTCTTTTTGAGCGCTATGGTCTTGAGTCCATACAAAAGAGGCTGTTTAGTTTTTTCCAAATTTGAAACTTTTTCGGGAAACTTTTCAAATTTTTCTTTATATAAAAACCTAGTTCGGACTATTACGGACATTTTAAAACAAAAAATTGCCAAATTGGTCCAGCAGTTCTCAATTGATGCGATTTCAAAGAAACAGCAATTCATTTTTATTATATAGATGGGGCCAGTGTTCAAAGATATTGGCAAGAACGCTGCCTCCGAGCCAGCTCGCCTTATAGTGCCGCCCCTCCAGGCGTGACGTCAAAAGTTGACTCGGTCGCAGGTAAATCATCTAGTTATAAAATCTGTTGAGATGACGTCTTGCGATAAGAAGGTCTTTTAAATGGTGCAAAAATTTTTGCGCACTAGACTAAAAAAACTTTTAGAAAAGAATTCAAAGCTAGTTAAGATTTAAAATAAAAATATCTGGTTAAACATAAGTTGTAAAAGTAATTACCTTTCTTTCATAATTTCCGCTCACAGTCCTTTTCTCACAGTCCTTTCAAAGAAAAGGACTGTGAGCGGAAATTATAAAAGAAAGGTAATTACTTTTACATATATATATATATAACCAGTCCATAAGGCAAAAACAAAAACATTATAAGTTGTAAAGTAAAGAGTGTCTTTTATGTAAATGGTATTATACATATATACCAGGCGATGATAACCACCTAGGTTTTTCGCCTTAAAAAAAATATACATATATATACAGGGTGAGTTTCTACTGACACCATTAACTTCGCCAGTGTGTTCTACTCACTAAATGGAATAAAACAGTTCATATGGACCCATGTCCGATTCTCAACCGTTTGGCTGTAGCCGCGTATTTTGTGTTTTTTTTCAAAATCATGCTATTTTGCCTCTTTATTTGTTTGATAAAAATAAAACTAATCAACGTACCGAATTGCAATTAAAACCATTAGCACAAGAATTAAATTAGTTATAAAACCAAGGGTTTTTGTAATAATTTGTCAACAATAATGCCTTTCAAAATTGGAAATAAAATAAGAAGTTGGGTAAGTAAATGTTTTAGGTTACATTTCAAGACCCTTTTTTACTACTTAAATGAAACGTAAGACAATATCAAATGACATTAAATACTTCCTCATTTAATAAACTTTAAAATGATGTACAAATGTTAAGTTTTACGATAAGGTATGACAGTAAAAACTCTAAAAAAACTGGAATAAAACACGTTTTACTGATTTGGTTTTAACAAAGAAATGTACTGAAATGATGTACTTATTTGTTTTACGAAATCAGCTGTAACTTGGTATTGGTTGAAATCAGCTGTTATAATAATTTATCACTCAGTCTGAATCAGCTGTTGTTAATACTACATTGTTGTAATAATTAATTGAGTCATCATTTAATTCCCACGTCAAACTGAACTAGGTATTTGACTTGTAAGATATTCATTCTGTGATATGGATCCTTTTACAAATTTAGAATATGCTGATATGCATTTTGTGTACGGCTTTTGCTCCGGTAATGCGGCTGAAAGCCGTCGCGAGTACAATCGTAGTTTTCCTGACAGAAGGATTCCTGATAACAGAACCTTTACCAGGGTACATCAGAGTTTATGTGAAAATGGAAAGTTTCCTACTTTCCGACCATGTGAAAATGGTCGCTTAGTTGGCAATTTCATGCAAGATGTTGCCGTAGAAGAAGCTGTGCTAGACCGAGTAGAAGAAGATCAGCGGTATCTTTTGTGTTTCACTTAATCCCCAACGCAAAAAGAGGGTTGCTATTAAGTTAAACGTGCGTATCTGTGTGTCTGTGTGTGGCATCGTAGCTTCCAAACGAGTAAACCAATTTTGATTTAGTTTTTTTTTCAATTTTACTTGATCGAGAGTGCTTTAGCTATGATTCAAGACAATCTGTCAGCCGTTTGGAGGTTTTTAAATTTTGTATTTTTCTGATATACATTATTTACTTATTGTATAAGATTTTATTAATTATTGTGCGTACTGCTTTGTGATCTAAACTTTTTGAATAATGATAATAAGGTACAAGTATTGATCGCTGATGTGAAAAAATATTAGTTCTGTATGTTTTAGTTGAATTAATTACTTAGGTAAATTCATAATAAAAGAAAAATTATTTTACCCAAAACTAAATTCATTACAAAATGATCAAAGCAATGAAACAAATAATTATTTAAAAAAACTTTGTGATTTCTATAGCACGAAAGTGAGAGTTTATGACAAAAAAATTTTGGTTTTTATATCAAAGTAGATTTCGCAGCTAGATTTCAAAGATTGGATTTACTTCCATAAGCTAAGCAATACGTTTATCCGCTAAGAATTACAATTATCAAAATGATTTAGAAAGAAAAATTATGGACACAACATTTTTGACATATTTTGATGATTTACAACTATTTTTAGTTTAATATTTTGTCTACTATGCATGAAATTATTGTTGTGTTCTTCTACCTCATTTTGTCCATTTCTTCTTGTAGAAGTTGATAGTATAACATTTTATTTAATACTAAGGGAAACGCCTTCGTGCTCTGCACGCCAACCCCGTTGGAACCTTCTGTACACATAATCGTGTTATGTTTTCTTTATAATAAAGATGCAGGATTAATAATAACCCCAAAGCGAAGATGGTTAAATAATGTAAATGTTCAAATCAAATTATTTGATAACAGCAGTTATAATAAAGGTTAAAAGAATAAACAAGGCTCAGGACTACACTTTAATAAAAACCTAACCTAAAAGTTAGAAATACAAATAGTGGATTCAAAGTGTGAAATCATGTGTTCATTACTTGCTATGGTAATTCATCAGTCCTAGGCCTAACCTAAGAATATTTCCCCACTACATTTACATATTATACTGAAATAAAAAAATGTTTTTATCAAAATTTATAGCCTATGTTACTCAGAGATAGTAAAGCTTTTTATTAGTAAAACTATTTTTTTTCAATTGGTTCAGTAGTTCCAGAGATTACTCCCTACATACAAACAAACAAATTTTACCTCTTTATAATATTACTATTTCGTAAATTTTATAACGGCAGTTATAATAAAGGTTAAAAGAACTAGATCTGGGCTCAGGTCTACACTTAAACCTAACCTAAAAGTTAGAAACACAAATAGTTGCTTAAAAGTGTGAAATCAAGTGTTTATGAATATCAGAGCAATCAGTTGTTTTATCTGTTATTTTATGCAATTAGTTGCTGTGGTAATTCATCAGTTTATGCCTAATCCAAGAATTTTTTTCCGACTATATTTACAAATATTGAAATAACAAATGTTTTTATCAAAACGAATTATAGCCTGTTACTCAATAAAAAACTCAATAGTAAAACTATTTTTTTAATTTGTTCAGTAGTCCCAGGGATTACCCCCTACATACAAACAAACAAAAAACCGAACAGATTTTACCTCTTTTTAATATTGGTATTGATAAACGTTTTGGATAATAGGTGGTTACTAAAGAAGTAATTAATTATTCTTTTATTTTTCAGCTCATTGTTTTCCATCCCTTTCGCTTAGATCGCTGTTATCAAAGAAAGTTGTGTGTTCTCTTAGGAGGTATAATAACTTATAACGGATGTAATATTCATCATATTGAGTTCTAGTGATTTTTCAAAAAAAATCTACATTTTCCCAGTAATAAACTTCACTGTCAACCCTATATTTCAAGTATCAGTCTGAAAATAATTTATCGAAAATTATGGCAATTATCGCATTTATAGAAAAGTGAAAAATATATAATCTTTTGAGTTGACTATATTGTTTTAGTCTATGGATCATGAAATGATAAACTTGGTCAATATTTTCTTTAAGTCGAACGAATGTAATATGTCTTATTTCTTCGAAATCTGCTTAAAACTGAAAGTTGGTTTTGAACCATTGCAAGCGTTCAGTCAGTTTGTACTTAGATAACTGTTTTTGTGTGTAGACAAACCAATCTGTTCTTTCAAGCTAATGTTTTTAAGTAAGGTATAACTTACTTTCACCAATCATAAGTAAGGTATAAGTAGCACTAAACCCCTGTCACATAACACTAAAGACTAAAGCCTCTGTAAGTCGTCAGGCCTTAGTGTTTTTTTATATTACCGTGTTTATACTTTGTCTCATTGTACTCTAGTTTCTCGAATGTAACTCTAGCCTCGTAACTTCACGGGATTAGGCACGTTCCGTTTTTACCACCATGTTGTTATTTCTTGTTCTCCAGGTGTGAATATCTTTGGTTATCAGTGTAAATGCAATTTTGCTCTTTTTACATTTATCTTTTCTGAATTAGTCACATACTTTTGATGTGTTAGAGCAATTAATTTCAATAGATACAATAAATAAGGTAAGCACCGAATGTGATGGAAATTTTACAGATATTGTGTTGAACCTTTATAATATGAACTACGTTTAGGTATCGATTGTCTTAATCGTTGTTGGACAAATAAAAGCATTGTGTGAAAACCCATGCGGGTACCTTTATACCTCGCGTTAGCTAAATTGTAAGTTGCTTGTAGAAAAATGTTAGTAATGAAAAGATCTACAAAACTTCCGCGAAAGCAAACCTCTTTTTATTACCTTACAGTTTACAATGTACAACTGTTTTTGACAAACACTTTTACTTTGGCGTGTTTTATTTTTTCTGTGGCTAAATGGTTACGGAGGAAATTTTGACGAAATATTTACGGAATGATGAAAGCCTATCTATTACAGATTTCTTACTATAATCGTATTTGTCTTATCGTGAGTACATTATTAGAGTACGTCCAGCGGTGATATTATTCTCAATTTTAAGATTAAATTTGAGAGAGGAAAAATATACGGAAACTTTACTTTGCGTTTTATTTTGTGTTTCATATTATTTAGGTATTTTTTTAAAATTTGTTTGTTTTATAATGTGTAGGATGTGCTTTGATAATTTAGTTATTCTTTGTTTGTAACTCAAAAACTACTTACTGATTCAAATGAAACTTGTAATGACGTTTTAAGCTTTGATTTTATAGGCTATGGTTTCGCGTAAAATGAAATAGAAATATTTAAATCAAATACATTTTTTTGTTGTTACTTTGGATTATGGGCTTACTACAATGGCCCAAATTTGTGATTCTATTGGAAAGAGTAAAATAACACTTCAAAAACATTTACTTCCTTGTAATAGACTTTGAACCCAGCAAACGAATATTTAAACTAACAAATTATTGAATGCATATCCCGATATAGTGTAGTAAACGTTCTATGTACGTTCCTAGTACATTGTACATGTACATTCGATGGCTTTCTTTGTTTTTGGCTGTTGTGGTATATTCACTCATTCACTGGCTTCCATTTTGTTAACGTTTTTACTTTTGACCAGTTGAACTAATAAAGTTTGAACATGCCCAACCTGTATGGCAAACTGGGCCAGCGTTGTATGCAACTGACTTCATACTTTAAAAGAATATGTAATTTTATATTTTAAGTATTTTGTTGTTCCTTTTAACCTTTACTTAATTTATATTGTATAATTAATTCAATACTTTTATTTTGACGTTTCATATTATTTACCATTTTAGTTATTTTTTAATCCTACAGCTTTATTAAAAAGAAATTATATAATTTTTGTGTGGAGGCAGGAAAGTGGGTTTGTGTGTTGGGTTCTCCCATTTTATCGTAAGTTGAATCATTGCAAATCAATGACTTTGTGGAATGTTTAGGCATAGTTGCTCAGTTTGAACTAAGTTACCCGTTATGTACAACACGCAGTCTTGTTATTTATAATTCTGGGCTGGTTTCTTAGTTGCTTAAGTTATGTTTTTAATATTTTAAAATTTCTTGTTTTTTTAGTTGTTAATAAAGGTCATGTGTCGTTACCAGTAGATTGTAATTATTTTAGTACCATCTTTTTATTCTTTTAGAAGCTTTGTTTTAGAAAGTTATCTTTTTAAAGTATGACTAAATGTTCACTCTGCATCATCAGTACTATTAATTACAAATTATCAAGAGATATAGAAGCAATCGGTGAAGAGCAGGAAATACTTGAGGTTTAGGCATAAAACAGCAATGTTAGTTTCAAATGAAAATAACGTAGGTAACTAATATTTTCAACAGTAACATCAACATGCCACATACCCAATATACTGAAGCCATCGATAACAATAACCTTGGCTATATATTATACTTTGATAGAGTAGACCAGTGTAGGAAAGAAACAGCTTTTAAACACAGTAGGCCTAATAACGTAGTGTGGCAACGGAAAAATAGTTTTCATAAGTTTACACAAATGTTATACAGTTTTTTGTTTTGTTAATGTTGATACAAATATATGAACAATCCATAATAAGATAATTTGGTTCACTGAACATATCTAAGACTAAATTTCCTTAACCAGTTTTATTTGGAGTTTGTCTAAGATAATTTTGATTCAGAGTTTTTTTTTATAGAATGCCAAACCTTTTTGATGTAAACATAACTCGCCCACGTAGCTGAACCGCTGACTGAGTTGAGTGAGTTTCAAAAATTAAGTTTCAAATGTTTCGTACCACTCGCAACTTACAAACTGGGCCGTTGGGCCTCGGATCGGAAGATGCCCCACGGTAAAACCCCCAAGTGGATTTGAACCGGGTACGTTTATCGTATTTTACGTTTTGATCGATATTGGGTGAACCAAGTGAGTTATAAGATCGTGCAAAAAAAATTAACGTGCAGAATAATATCCTACATTTATTTTGTTATGTAAAACAACTCGAAAAACGTTTAATTGTAGTACGAAATATCTAAAAAAAAAATAGATTCTGTCGGTCAAAGAACGTACTTCTGGTTGTTGGATTTTTCTAAGAAACTCGTCTGAGCGACGTAGACAACCAACATGTGTACCAAATTTGGACCAAATTGGACTTATGTGGCCGCTAGAGTTCGAACACATTCAATGTGTTTTTCGAACGAAATTTAATGTTCGTACTCTTTATAAGATTTATCAAAAATACAAAAATATTGAGCTGCAAAAATCTGAAAATGCCTGCAAAAACGAAAACATTTTGTTTCTTGTAATGTAAAGGATTTCGAAAATATTTGACGTTCAAAGTTTTAAACGACACCCATTTTTAAAAAATATAGCAAATTCTTTGTTTTTTTGGTAAACTAGTAGAATGTAAAGTTATAGAGATTTTGTATAAAAATACCAAATTGCTTGTCTGGAAAAGAACAGTTGCCCTGTACACTATACTGTGTACACTCTATTCGCCCTGTACAGAAAATTAACTTCGAACAGGACAAACAAATTAACTTTTTACGGAGGTCGAAATTCCACCTGATTCAGTAAAAAACCCCTAAACGTACAGAAACTGTAACGCCCGACGGTGAAACATATTCATAAAGGTAATCCATAAAACAAGTTATCTCCGAGAACTGTCAACCCTGAAGGCATAAAACCTTGTCTGAGAGGAAACTTTTGTTTTGCGGAATATGTTTTGAAAAATTTACTGCTTTTGATAAACCTGTAAAAACTTTTTATCTTAATAAGTCAAAGGAAAAACAAAGTTGAGTTAGTGTCTTTATTTCAAATGCTACGATAAGATACATTCAAGTTCTATAATATTCGTAAAGGGGGTGACCCCCACCCATGCGATACTTTTAGGGAGCAAACGAGTCAGTTTAGAATTTTAACTAATATCCCACTAATTTGCATCCAATGAATATTAGGAAACTTTTTTGAAATCCCTGAGTGGGAGGATCAAAGAAATTTCAAACGTTAACATAGGTCGAGTAAATTTTCGTCGTTAAGTATTTTTTTTTTCTTAAATTAACTGACTTTTCCTGTACCAAAATGATAGACCATACAATTTAAACAATTTTTTTTCCTTTAATATACTTTCACTGAACGATTTTGTTCTTAGAGCACAACGTTACCAAACATTACCTACTTAACACTTATGATATAACATGTTATTAAAAGTTCGAATTTAATCGATTGAAGCCGGGAACAACAACTAATCCTCATATATAATTTGAACTGATAAGTAAGATGTACTGAAAACTGAGCAATGTATGGACTAAAATTGTTGATAAATGAAGTACAGGTCTGAATTTACCGAAATTTTATACGAAAATGTCAGTACTTTTCCCACCATCTTAAGACTCTTACTATTGATATTTAAAAAAAAAACTGGCATTTGTCTTTTTACTTATCTAAAAAAAAACAAGATTAGTCTTGAACCAAACGTTTTTGTCTACTACATGGTTATTTT
>JAGFPH010010116.1:0-15970 GCA_018207615.1 Philaenus spumarius
TTTAGGTTTTGTTATGTGAAGCTCTTTGGGCGTTGTTGTTTAAATTTGTTAAATAAGTTTACTGAGCCCAAAATGTTGTTAAGAGTGTACATAGTTGAAAATTTCAACAACTTACCAACCACTGGTCCATGCTTTGAGTCACCATTTACAGATATGAAATTTTATTCTAAATAAAGTATCAACATTTAGAAAACAAAATTCAAGTAATTATAATTTACAAAATTATTTTTATTTGTTCATAGCTACATTTTGTGTGTATTGTTACGATACCACCTTTAAATAAAATGATCTTTAAATATATATATAACAATTGCTATTTTATATACTAGTACCTGGAGACCGAGCTAAAGTTCGATTATAAGCAGGGCTATGATTTCAATAATAAATATTGGATTATTGAGTTTTGAGGTTAGGCCTATAACATTAAACAACTTAATAAAGGGTATATACAACATTAGGCTTACCTGTAATAAAAATACAGTTTAAAGGATTAACCACAATCTCAACGCTATGCCTCAGAAATAAGTCAGGCCTTAATTATTAAAGTATTATTTCAATATCGATTTATTCCTAGGGCCTAGTTCGCTCACGTCAATAACTACTATTATTGCAAATTTCCGTGAACATCGTTTAGGATAGGCCTATAACATTAAACAACTAAATAAAGGGTATGTTTATTATGTATTCGTTGCCATGGTAACTATAAATAGATACAACATTAGGCTTACCTCTAATAAAATATACAGTTTAAAAGAAAGCAGATGATTATTGTAATGGCATTGAAAACATTTGTATCAGCTGTGCTTTGTATTGTTTAAAATGGACAAATTTCACTTTTTAATTTAATAAAAAGACGTAGAAAACGAATTTTCCCAGACTGGTGACCATTTCCAATCGATTTCTCGTGGCCAAAAGCCTAATATAAAATCAAAAAATCAAAAATCCTTAGACGGAGATTCCAGATCCATTTAGCAGACAAACAATTATCTCTCGCTTTAGAAGATAAGATTAAAGGGAAGTTATAATAAAACTGTTTAAATTTATCCATATTTCAGATTAGATTACTGTGGCATAGCACTTCTCATAACAGGTTCATTCGTGCCATGGTTGTACTACGGATTCTACTGCCATTTCCAATCGAAAGTTATATATTTAAGTGCTGTGATTACGCTGGGAATATCTGCAATGGTAGTATCTCTTTGGGATAGATTTAGTGAGCCTAATTTGAGGCCCCTCAGAGCAGGTATTTTGTATTTTACAGTTCTGTTATGTCTTAGGCCTAAGAATTGTCCCATGGATATTATTTTGGTTAGACAAATGAACACCCATACTATTACATTTTATCTAATCACATGTTTTAACCAATACAATAGCGTTTCTCAATACATGCAGTAATTTTGTGTAATCTTTTATGTGTTTGTAGTTCTTGAGTCAAATCATAGCCTTCTCTGTATAAGGCCGCGGCCTTCGATGTGGCAACGCCGCATCTCACCCCCACCCTCGGCCCACTCCGGGCATTGATGCCAGCGGTAAAACGTTCAACATTTCGCCAAAACTGCGCTTATTCACATTAAAAGTAATGAAAATTAAATCAGTTTAGTGGATTCATTTTTAGCATGAAATGGTGCTTACAATGTTACAAATTGTATTACTAAATAATAAAAAATAGATGTTTATATAAACGTATAATATTCACCACTTACTTCCAGCCCTGAGTATTATGCACAAGCGATATAAATTTGTATTAAAAACAGAATTTGTTTGAACTAATTGAGTTTATGATAAAATTACTATTATATATAAAGGTGTAGGGAACTTTGTAAACGGGTTGGATGAAACAACAAGGTTTATTTCAAATATATTTTATTCGAACAAAGAGATTACACTTTTCAGGAATATAAAGTGACCTAAGAAAATATTTTAAGTTTAATTTTATTTTAATTATTCGGACGTTAATTTCTTTCACTGGCATTTGCTTTTGTATGTTCGATAATATTTTTAACACCGGTTTTTCATTAAATGGTACTACATATTGTGTTTGGGCGTCATTTTATTTCACGGACATTCATTGTGGTACTTAAATTACGTTTTATTGGTATTATTTAATAAAATTTGCGCTTATTATGTTCGGACGATAATTTCTGTCACTGGCATTTGCTATTGTATGTTCGATAATATTTTAACACCGGTTTTTCATTAAATGGTCACACATATTGTATTTGGGCTTCAATTTATTTCGCGGACATTCATTGTGGTACTTAAATTACGTTTTAATAGCATTATTTAATAAAATTTGTGCTAATTATGATTGGACGTTAATTTCTTTCACTGGCATTCGCTTTTGTATGTTCGATAATATTTCAACACCGGTTTTGCATTAAATGGTCTTCATACATATTGTATTTGGGGGTCAATTTATTTCGCGGACATTCATTGTGGTACTTAAATTATGTTTTAATGGCATTATTTAATAAAATTTGCGCTAATTATGTTCGGGCGTTAATTTCTTTCACTGGTATTCGCTATTATATGTTCGATAATATTTTAACACTGGTTTTCCATTAAATGGTACTACATATTGTATCTGATTACGTAAAACAACGAGGTTAATCACTGATGATGCGCCGTCTAGCAGTGCAAACTAATGGTGGGAGCCGGCCGACCTTGGCCTAGTGTGCGGCGTTGCCAGATTTCGCTCGTCGCGGCCTTATACTAGAGAAGGCTATGGTCAAATTCCTTTATTTTGTTCTTAAAAGATTATATCCTTAATTTCAGTAAAATAGAATGTGTTGCAATGTCTCTACCTCCCACATACAGCACCTATAATATTGTAAACAATTCTAATGTGTATGCGCAGTGGAGGTTAAAAAAAACAAGGCTAGACCGAATTGATGAAATTTCTTTCAGATCATATTGACGTTAATAAACTTTGAAACAAATTCAACTTCAATTTTATTCGTGATCAGTTTTGTGATATTAGTTACAATCATAATGTGCAGGCACAGAAACAGTGGACGTTTCTAAAAACGGTTGGACGAAATTTGATGAAATTTTTCTCAGATCATATCGGCATTGATACATTATTATTGGCACCTCAACTAAGTCAATAATCAATAACTTCTTTATACTAGAAAGTTAATAATATTAGCAATAAAGAACACAGTTATGTCAATTAAATCTTGTCACAATAAAATTGTCCGTTGTGTCTAGGTTATCATCAGAACAGCACGTCTCTGGCAAGTAGAATTGAACATGTTTATCTTAATAATTTATTTTATTTACAGTATACAAAAATATGTTTTAAATTTTGTGTTGTTTGATTGTTGTAAATTTTGCATAATTTCTTTCAAATAATTATAATTTTGTTCTCTATTATTGGATAATTTTATATTAATAAATTTATTTGTTTTAATATAATTTTAAATTGTTTTAGAGATGCATGTCCGTATTAGTTAAATTTACATTAAAGATTGTTTCATGATTTATACCAATAAGGGTTTAATGTTTTGGTGTGTGTTGTATGTTACAGTTGTATTTGCTGTATTTGGATTGAGTGGGGTTGTACCAGCTGTTCATTATGCAATAGCAGAAGGTTGGCTCAACGCTATATATCAAGCTTCTTTAGGATGGCTTATATTGATGGGTTGTCTGTACATCCTAGGTGCTGTATTTTATGCCTTTAGAGTACCAGAAAGGTTTTTCCCGGGAAAATGTGATATTTGGGTAAGTCAAAATCTCATATAAAATAGATGTAACCAATTTCCTGATTATGTGCTGATAATAGATGGGTAAGATAGTCTTTATTTCGGGCAAAGTTAGGTCCTCTCTTACACTTAACCCATATACAATTACAAATTTGTATAGATATTGACACTCTTAAGCCTAAAACAAAACAAAAATACACAATAAAAACTATGAAAAATTCACATAAAAATTGAAAAAAAAAATTGTAAACAAGTAAAGTTTTTTTAAACTTTATAAAATAAAATAGCCTACTTGAATCCTATTGATTGATGTAAAAGAATAAACTATTGTTCTTATAAACAACATTCACATGCACATTCATACATCATCTATATATTAATAGGCAAGCACAAAACTTGTCGTCCTTTTTTCTCAGCTTGTGTGCATCGTAGGAGAAATTCGCGCATACCGTTAGAAAGGTAGTGTCCTGTAGATGAGCAGAATCCCATTATAATTTACATCGGTCCTCAGGGATACGCCCCAGTGGCCCTCAAAGTTTCAATGTTAATCTTATGGAAGGTCAATCTTAAGGAAGAAGAAGAAAGATTTCTTTTGATTTTATCAGGGGCACAAAAAACAGCTGTTCGTATGAAAAGCTTAAAACAGCTGATTTTGATCAACAGCTGATTTTGATCAACAACTGATTTGGATCAAAAACTGAATATAATTTTAGGTTAGGTAAATCAAGCAATGAGCATAATCCCATTATAATTTACATCGGCCCTCAGGGATACGAATTACAGGCTTTCAAAGTTTCAAATTAAGCAATAGCGAAGCATTGCCGGGTCCACTAGTAAAATATAAATAAGCAAATTAAACAAATTCCCTTTCCTACACACCCTGAGCAAAGATGAAATGAACTTCAATTCATGAACGGTATGGAGTCTACGTCCATGCCGTTCATAAAATGAAGTTTCAATGATTTTGCAAATTGACCATGGCTATCAATAGTTTTAAGGGAATCTGGTAGCGAATTCCACAAGCGACATGTTGCTATGGAAAAAAATTTATTATACTTTACAGTTCTGTTCTTGGGAATGATTAGCAGTGTCGACTCCTTTCTTGTACTTTTTGTACTTATATCCGAGGAAAACAAACTCAATTGCCAAGTAAGTCGGCACTCTAGTTTAAAGAACTATGCAACATAGTTAAAATATGAAAAGACCTAAATTCATCAAGTTTTAATAGATATAATTTTGTTCGTAATAGGGACTAACATAATCATCATGTTAAAAAAATAAACATACAATAATTTTGACCATGTTGGAGTTTATTAGCCAAATCCCCAGTCATGTCACTACAGTGCTGATAGATAAATATGGGAATTTGGTAGTTGAATACTGTTAAAATGGTATAGTTGAAACAAATACAACAAAGAGAGGTAGGGCATAGTTTCAGTGGTACAATTTTGGTGGTTTGTTGAGGTTAGTTGCAACCTCTTACATTTATAAGTAAGTGTAAAATGTACAAGGGAAGATTAGCATATAGAAGAAATTTCTTCAGTTGTATGTAAGGAATTTCTGGTGTAGCAGGTTACTTATTAACCCTACAACTGTCCATGTTAATGTTTTGCAACGCGAAGTCATTTCGGTGCATGTGCAAGCATATTTTCAAAAATTCGCCAAATATAGTAATTGTATACCAATCCAAAAGTGTTCTGTACCTTTTTTGTAGAGAAAGGTTCAAAGAATTCATATATGAAATTAAAAAATTTATTGATGTAAAATTGTAAAAGTTATTAGCTCAAGAAACAAAAAATGTTCAGTAACGAAAGGAAAATGTTCAACTTTAGGCCTACATAACAAGTAGTAAACATTTTTTGTAAGCGTAAAAAAGTTTCATAATTTAGTTCTAAATAGAACTGTATAAAAACATTTATCAATTTCAAATTTCTTATTTTGAAAACACCAGTTTTTATGATCCATCTACACGACTGCTAACAAAAGTAGGCCTAGTTTCAAACGTAATTGAGGAATATTTGCTTTTCCCAAAATTGAAATATTATTGTAACAAAGTGTAGAGAATAAATCAAATAATTGAACCGTATACTTGTAAATTATCTTTTCCTAAAAGTGTTTGACTTAGAATTATTTGAATAACAAAAGTGAGTAAAAATGTAGAAATCTCTCGCCCATTGAAACCATACAGGATGCACGCGCAAACTCCTATGTCTACCCATGTTATAAAAAGCCGTTAGGGTGCTTAGATGAGACCGTATTAGCAGTCACTTTCCCACGGTCCTACACAACAAACTGTTCAAATATAGCATATTTGGTTTACAGGGAAAGTTAGCTTGAAGCATTATGTTTACAATTCCAAAATATCTCTAAAAAACTATTGAGGTCACACAGATAACACATGTAATAAATAACGCTGATTATTGGTTGGAAAACTGACCAATTGCAAAGGTCTACAAAACGCCCCACAACTCTAGAACTATTTGTCCGATTTTTGATTGGATGGCAGTATTAGATAGGGGAAATTGTGAAGAATCCAACGATATCTAGGTTTACTTTAGAAGAAGTATTGGGCGGGCTTTAGAAAGAGAAGAAAGATGCGTTACTTCGTCGTGTTTTATGACGAAATCCGGTGAATTGACGGGCGCCGAGTTTGTTGAAGAAAACTAATAAACTGCAACGATGATTACGTATGTAAACATACGTTTTAGAAAAAAACTTGTTAATACGAAAATTAAAGTTTAGATTGTTACCTTTCCAACGGTTTTTGATTTATTGCGATTGGATAATTTTTAATGTGTGAAATATTCATTACAAGTAGAGTTGTCAAAATTTATCGTTTTCACATGCCACGCCCCCACGACCACTCAAATTGAGTAGTATGACAGTTGCAGGGTTAATATTGTAATGTATTCTAAAAAAATTCTATCTTGACCTAATGTATATTCTAATACATTAACAGCTTTGTATATCAATGGTAAAAAACATTTAAGTTAAATATAAAGGTATATAGATATAATATACACAATATTCAACTTCAACCATAAAAAGTATAAGAAATACTAAACAAAATGTTCTTCTGAGTTTTGGTATGTAGGTTTTCATTCACTATAGGTTTGACTGTTTCTAGGATTTGTTTTGATTTGCTTTGATCGTAAGGTTTCACGCAGTGAGTTCCCAGCCTAAGTAAAGTGACTGACTCTTTCTAGGCTTGAATAAAAGATAATTTCACCCTAATAATTACAAATTTGTGGCTTAAGAGGAGTTCACACAGTGACTTTACATTGTACGATAAAATGTAAGGAAACTAGTTTTGCAATAATATATTGTACACGGAGAACGAATTACTGGTAGTTTTGCATGTTTAGAAACATGTGTATGTATTCAGATTAAAATAATCAGAAGTTTTTAATTTGAAATAGATTTATTTAAAAAAAATTCTAGGTTAGACCTATTTATTCCTCAAAAGAACTGAAATTAAATATTTTCCAACAGTTAAAGCAGGCATATCCATTTCTCTGGCAATTTATTCCAGGGCTTTTTGTCTTTTGTCTCAGATTTTAAAGTATTTGTTATGTTGTGAATATAAAATATTCTTAAATTAAAAAACTCCAACCTTACTCATTTGTTACTTCTTTCCATGTTTAAAAAAACAATTACCTTCAGAACTCAAAGAACTACAAATTTTGTGATGTAAAAGTTAGAATCTCCTGAAACTTGTTTCACAACTTTACTGTCCGTGACACTTGCATAATTTAAAAATAAACAAATAAATATTGTTAAAACAAAAGGTATTTCTTAATTTAAATTTGTGTGTTTTTCATACATAACTTATTGATTTCATATACACATTACTATATCTTTTGTAAATAATAATATGTTTATTATAATTATGTCTTCACTCGCTTTTAGAAACTATTTAGTATTAAGGGTCTGCTGTAGTGGCGGCCAGCTTGGATTTTTAACCCATAAGAGCAATGTTAAATTTCAAACCATTTATTTCGTTTATTTTTTATCATAAAATTGTTTGCAAGGTCTCATTTTAAGCACAGTCACAATACGCATCCGTTTTGCATTTTACATTTTTTTAAAATGCTTTTGATTTGTTATGTAATTGACATTTTGTAAGTACAAAGTTTGAATTTTTTTCCTAACACAATAAAAAATTAATAATGAAAAATAATTTGCAAGCCGGATCTGAAATTTTATAAAGAATATTCAGTTTTTTATTCAACACTGAATTACAAAACATAGACTTATAAAATGGTTTGAAATGAGGCAATGTCAAAGCGTTCAACTGCAAGAAATTGCACTGTTTAGATAGGGATATAGTGAGAAGCTCTGCGTTTCCGGTTGCTTTCTCGTTTACTGGAGCAGACCCTAAATGTCTTTTATTATAATCTTAAGTTATAGAAATAAAAATCTTCAAGTGTCAACATACAGTAAAACCTCTTATATTCGGATCAATGTGGCGCCGGCCGAACCGGATACCAAAAAATCCGGATTTCACAGAGGCTTTTTTAATATGGGTAAAGTGGTGGAAGAGAACAACAAATCGTACAGTATACCTTTTTATGGTTATCACGTTAAAAAAGTAAAACTTAGGCCTACTAGTATTAGTATTCAAGTTAATACAATTACCGTAAATTAAAAATGGGTAAAAATAATAAAAGGTTTTGACTTAAATACAGTAAAATCTTACTTTGTACAACTTTAATTACACTCACATCATTTTTTTGTAAAAAACGTAATTGTGGTTTCCTTGGCTCGAAACAGCATCTTCCACGAAATAACTCTCTATCTGCAAAAAAGCAAGAGATCGGCGGCTGTAGCTTCTTCTTGTTATTCGACGTAATGCCCATCATGGTTTATTCTGGCTTTCCATCATTCGCTACTATCTGGTCGAAAATATTCATTTTTGATAGATATATTTGTTATTTTTTACTACGCCGGATATCGGAGGTTTCCGGATTAGAGAGGTTTTACTGTAGTTGCAAGTTATGTAGAGTGCTATAGGCCCATATAGCATAAAACAAAAGTATTTACTGAGGGTGTCAAATGTTGTGTTGAAATGCAATAGCAATTCTAAAATTTCACTAGATGGAATGAAATTTCTTGAAAACTATTTTAATATAGTTTAGATATCTGCTAAATGTTTTACAGCAAAAAAATTACAAACAAAAACTAATCAGTTGCTGCACCGCTTGTGGATGATGACTATATCATTGAAATGTATATGAGTGTACAATGGCCACGGAATAACTAACTACACCTTTGGCCTACGTCACTGGAGAGGGTGGGAGGCCGCCTGTTCAATAGCCTTGCTACAAACAGCTCCACTAACTCACTTTGGTAGTAGTACGACAGCTAGAATTCAGGAGTATTGACTTTTGTTGTAAAACCCATTTGATTATTCCTTTTCAGCACTTTTATTAATATCAGTTTACCCTTTTGATGAGCAATGTATTGCTTTAGACTGTATTGCTCAGCAACACCTACGTGACAATGTCTTCATATCAGGCTAATGCAAGGTTGAGCAAGCCCCCCCCTTCCCCATCCCACCCTTACTACTGTTAAAATTAATTGTAACATTTGCCACAGGTCAACCCTTTACAGTGTAGTGTAAATAAATATAATGTTTTCACTAACTTGATTTGGTTATTCCTTGTGATTTGGTAGTTTTGGGTTGTACTTTATCCATCAATAGAAAATTTTATTACGCTTCATAATTGGTACAAATAATGTCTATGGTTGTGCTAGTAGATACACTAATATTTGTTTTATTTATTTAGTTTCAGAGTCACCAGATCTTTCATGTGTTGGTTATTGCCGCAGCTTTTGTACATTATCATGGAATAACAGAAATGGCTATGTACAGAATGTCAGTAGGAGAATGTACTCCACAAACCCCTATAACTTTTTGACATCCGCCTCTTGCTTTGCAGTTTAGCTAGACCTACCAATTTTAATAATATCCTTAATATATACATCTTTTATCCTATATTTATATCGTTTTACCTCTGTATAAATTTGTACCTGATTGCGAATTGTACATTTTCAAGAAAAAACATTGTGAGTATTATTCTTTGCATTTTTAATCAACATTTATTTTGTATTCAAAGATAATTTAAAAAACAAAATTCACTATACAAATATAATATACATTAAAAAAAAGATTTTAAACTGTATATTAAAATATTTTTACTTTATTAAAAATTATTTAATGTAAGAATGGAACTGAATATAACAAGAAATAAAACATTTTTGTGCGCAGAGTTTACTTTTATTGTAAGAAAAGGTGGCTTAATTACCACCTTATTATTTAAAATACTGAGATTAATTTTCATCTCACAAGTTTTTATTTATTTTAATCTTTGGTAGAGATTTTAGTATAATTTAGAAACAGACATTTCAAGGGTGTAATAGTTAAAAATTCAGAAAGAAAAAACGGTTCACCAAGTTAACTGAGTAATTTGCACAATTAGATAATATTTTCCAACGTAAATATAAAGTATATGGTACTTTATCTTCCTCCTGGTATATGTTATTGTCATTATTAGGAAAAGGGTGCAAAAAGTATTCATTAAGGGTGTAACAGTTTTTTGAAATTTTATGTTTAGTCAATGATAGTAGTAAAAAGATCTGAAAAAGCAGTAGCAACAAATATATACGTGATTATGTAATTACAACATTTAGAAATATAATTTAACAAAAATACTATATACTAAACTTTTGTTTATATTGGTTAAATATCTTATTCAATGTATATTGTCTTGAAGATAAATAAAGTATACTCATTTGATACTTGCTGTTTTTCTTAACAATTAAAACATATTTTGTAAAGAAATGCTATCTGACAGTTTGACTATTCCATGTTGATAGCAATTTGCTTCTGCCAAAATTGACTGTTATTCCATAGAAGACAAAATAATGCATTAAGGTAAACTTAAGGATTACAAAGAAACCTTTTATCTTTTAGAGATTGAAAATTCAAACTTAGATCTTATAATTTGGTTTACTTACAATGTTTCGCATTATTAATTTTAATCAGATTTATAACATTTCAATGCACTTAAAGTAGTATTTATATTTATTAAAATGTTTTGCTCATTCAATAATTATTTAGTGTGGCAAGGTAATTAAGGTAAATGCTATGTTTTATTTGTAAATGTCCTGTAAATAAAATCAATTCTTAAGAAAAGCAATATATTTTGTACATTTATTTAGTGTCCTCTATGACCAAATTAGTAATAACTAATTTATGTAAGAAAAAGCGGTTTCAGATATGTGTAGATGAATGTTTATGAACCAATGAATGTTTATGTTTGCTGTTTGACTGCCACACATATTTCCCCTAGCCGTATTTTTTTCTGGAAAATATACAAATTCTGCCATATTGAACTATATGGTAGATTTACAGACTGCTGTAGCAGGATGTTATAATTCACAGCTTGTGCATCTTCAACTTAAGAACCAAAGACGGATATTGCTTTTTATGGAATGAAACGGAGGGGAAACTTACAGCAAATGAGTTTTCAAGTATATTATATGATTTTCTTGAAAGTAAGATTCTTTCTAACAATGCAAGGAAGTTTATTATATACAGTGACGGTTGTACCTACCAAAATAGGTGTGCCAACCTTTGTCAAATGCCATGTTACATTTAGCTGTTAAATATGAAGTAACCATAGAGCAACAAAAGTTTCCAGAAAAGGCGCACACCTATATGGAATGCGACTCTATGCACTCAGTTGATAGACATCTCAGAGGCAATGTGCCTGCTGATTAACAAGGTAAAGTATGTGGACTACACATTTTTTAACGATTACACCAAAGCAATGAAGTCGGTTCAATAAGATCAGGAGTAAAGGTTGGTGACTCAAACGTTACAGACATTTGTTGCCTAAAGTACTCTGCCGAGGGAAAAGTTTATTACAAATTGGATTGACAAGATCATTACCAACTGCTCAACGAACAAGATGGTAGATCCAAAAGATCGACAAGAAAATCCAACAAATTAGATAGTAGGGGCACTTCTGTCGGATATTTCAATTTTCCCAGCTTGTATAAGGCAAGGCAAAAAATACCGCGGGAAATTTTTAACCATCTGCAAAAACTCAAATGAATAACTGCCTGAGTGTACGATATATATTAGTAGAGTTTATGTGTATCTCAGTCTCCAACCCCGGCTAAAGCGTTTCTTCGTTCCGCTTGCAGCAGTAAACTCGCTTCATTACGGGACTAGTCTAAATATATTATTAAAATTTAATGAATTTCAAAATTTGAACTAGCAGTGTATTATAGTAGTTAAAATATGAATTATTATAATATTTATAAGCCTCTAGATAAACAGCCAATGTGATCCTAAATTTTATAAAAATAGTCAAACGTATATGTAAAAACCGTTACCGCATTTCCCTCAATGTGTCAATGTGGTAGCATTTTTTTTTAAGAAACTTTCAAAATTTGTCATGCCCACTGTTAAAAATGACGTTGAAATAATAGTACATCTGCAAGTTTATGTAAAAGCTTACAGAGTGCAGCACATTACGGCACTGGTCTAAAACTACTAATGAATTTCAAATAATTGACTAGCAGTGTATTTTAGTAGTTAAAATTAGAACTACCTTCAAAATATATATACAGCCTCTAGATAACAGCCAACAAGATCGTAACATTTCTCAGAAATAGTCAAATTTCCCTCAGTTAGACGGCACTGATTTTTTTTTAAAGAAACTTGAAAAATTTGTCCCGCCTCACTGTTAAAAATACTACATCCAATGATCCAAACAGAATAATAAATCTTCAAGTTAATGCAAAAGCTTACAAAGTGCAGCACATAACGGGTACTGTTTTTTGTAAAAGAAACTTAAAAAAAATCATCCCGCCTGACTGTTAAAAACAATACATCTCCGTAAGGTCCTGCACCCTGTATGTAGTATTGAAAACTATGTGTTCTGATTTTGTTGCGATCTGTAAAGTGCTGCTACATATAATCAAATTGTGAAGTATTTTATATTTTAATCATCATTATGAACACAGAATATTGAATAGAATAGAAGTGGCATAGGGTAAGAGGATGTGAGTCAACTCCCGCTCTCTAACCCCCACTCCTTTGCCCTCAATAACACACCCTTCCTAGACACACTTAACTAGACTTTCCAGTTACATCAGAACTCTCCACGTGTGTTTATGTTACTCCTTGTTTAGTCTTCTTTGTTATTGAAGTTTCTTTTTTTGTGTTTTGTTATTTTTTTATTTTATATGGTTGCAGCGTGAGAGAAGCGGATAAAACAGTTAGCCCTCCGATAATTTTTCATCAGTATCTATACTAATATTAAAAAGAGGTAAAATTTGTTTATTTATATGTAGGGGGTAATCTTTGGAACTACTGAACAGATTGAAAAAATAATTTTACTAATAAAAAGCTACACTATCCCTGAGTAAACATAGGCTAGAATTCATTTTGATAAAAGCCTTTTTTATTTCAATATTTGTAAATTTAGTCGGAAAAATCTTAGGTTAGGCCTAGACTGATGAATGATCACATGTATTTACATTTATTACCATAGCAACCAATTGAATAAAATAACAGATAAAACATCTGATTCAAACTGAGAAGCAATTATTTAAATTTCTAACTTTTAGGTTAGGTTTTTATTAAAGTGTAGACCTGAGCCTTGTTGGTTCGTTTGACCTTTATTTTAACTGCTGTTCTAAAATATACAAAATAATTTGAATTGAACATACATTATTTACCATCTTAGCTTTGGGGTTATTATTAATCTATACTAATATTATAAAGAGGTAAAGTTTGTTTGTTTGTTTGTTTGTATGTAGGGGGTAATCTCTGGCACTACTGAACCGATTGAAAAAATAGTTTTACTAATAAAAAGCTACACTATCCCTGAGTAACATAGGCTATGTTCATTTTGATAAAAACCTTTTTTTATTTCAATATTTATAAATTTAATCGGAAAAATTCTTAGGTTAGGACTAGAATGATAAACCAACACATGTATTTACATTTATTACCATAGCAACCAACTGAATAAAATAACAGATAATATATTTGCTCCAATATTTCCATTAACAGCTGATTTCAAAATTTGAAGCAATTATTTTTGTAATTCTAGATTTTAGGTTAGGATTTTATAAGAGTAGACCTGAAGCCTTGCTGGTTCTTTTAACCGTTATTATAACTGCTTTAAAATATAAGAAATAATTTAAATTGAACATTTAACATTATTTACCGTCTTAGTTTTGAGGTTATTATTAATCCTACACCTTTATTATAAATGAAACATAACATATGTTTTTAGAAGGTTACGTTGGGGGTTGGCGTGCGGAGCACGCAGGGCTCTCCCCTAGTATTATTATAAAGAGGTAAAATTCTTTTGTTTATTTGTTTGTATGTAGGGGATAATCTCTGGAACTACTGAACCGATTGAAAAAATAGTTTTACCAATAAAAAGCTACCGTACACTATCCTTGAGTAACATAGGCTAGAATTAATTTTGATTTAATGGTTAAAACAACCCCTCAAATAATACAAATTAATTGTTATATTTTTCTTAAACAGTTAGTGAACTGAAAATTTGTACATTTATATTTTACAACATGGTACATAAAAAAATATAGATTGACATTTTGTCGTTGCTGCTAAGGGGTGAAAATGTAGTCAAAATGTTGATTGTTATACTTTCCCTAACACTAGAGTTTAAACTCTTAATAAATTAAGGAATTTAAAAATAAGAAATTACTATGTTACATCCTAATTAAAATAAATAAGACATATTAAAATTAATGGGGAAAAGGTTTTTTTCTTCAACAGATCACTTTTTAGAACAAGAAGCTCACTATCCATTACTTTTAAAAATCATAGTGGCATATTGTTTTAAAATAAGATATTTCATCACATAAATGAGATTAA
This sequence comes from Philaenus spumarius, assembly GCA_018207615.1. Taxonomy (NCBI): domain Eukaryota; kingdom Metazoa; phylum Arthropoda; class Insecta; order Hemiptera; family Aphrophoridae; genus Philaenus; species Philaenus spumarius. Next base: position 14,635 of record JAGFPH010010116.1, read on the forward strand.
CGATCATATCCACAAAATAACATAAGGTTGAGAAACAACAAATTAGTATTGTTCCAGAGACAATAATTTTTTAATAATAATCTATACTTAAATACGTAAATAAAATATGTAAACATAAATACAATTTCAAAAAGTAAATTTTTTTTATAAAACTTACCCTTCTACAAATTATGTTATGTTTACTTATTAACATTTGGACAATGAAGTAAAACAAAATGTATAAAACTGAAGTGTTACCTTTCTAATATTTATTTCACTTTAACTTTCACACGGTGGGCCATGGTTTAAATAAGTTATTTACAACACTGTTATTGTTGAAACCTTGGTTCACTATGAAATAAAGATAATATCAAAATCGTAATAAATGTGTTTTATTTATTTTGTTCCCTGCCCCAATATTAATACGTTTCACAACATTCAGAATTCATTACAACAATTATTATTAATGTAATTGCATAAGTAGGTCTAACTGACAACTATTTGGGATTAAGCCTTTGTAAGCTTCATTTGCAAAAAAAAAAAACCCGTAAGAAGCACTGCCGCATTACTATAGCCGAATTTTCTTATCAGGGAATAACTGTACAGTAGAACCTCTTTAATCCGAACCCCTGTAATCCGAACGTCCACTAATCCGAACGCCATAGGAGTGAAATTTAAAATAATATTTTGAATTTTTTCTACTGTAGGCCTAATATTTTCCATACTAAGTTTATCATAAATATACTGTGTGCCTACTATTTGAATTAAATAAAGAATGTTTTAAATTGCACAGTATTTCTCATTTTTCTGTAACACTTATGATCTATTTTAGCCAAGTTTTAACTGTTAAGTTATGTGAAAAGCACAATATGTTCTGTAATCCGAACCATTCGATAGTCCAAACCCTCCCGGTTTTAATTAGTTCGGATAAAGAGGTTCTACTGTATTATATAATGAGAGATTCCGATGAATTTTGTTCCTTGTTGCTAAAATTGTTCCAAATATACCTTTGCACAGGATTATAGTAAATTTAATTGTCTTTCAAATGATATAGCTCACAAATTGCACTCGGGTTTATGAGTGGGAGAAATTGCGTAATTACCTTACATTGATAATGAAAAAAACATTTATCGGGATCTTCTTATCAATTTTGTTTCTTGTTCCGGAAAAATTACCTATCGAATTATATTGCTCACAAAATGCACACAGGTTTATGAATGGCAGAAATTGCCCAATTACCGTACATTGATAATAAAAAAAACATTTATCAGGAGCTTTCTATCAGTTTTTTTCTATGTTCCGGGGACTGTACCTGAATTACCTTTGCACAGGATTGTAGTAAATTTAATTACCTTTC
>JAGFPH010010117.1:9527-33677 GCA_018207615.1 Philaenus spumarius
GTAGAACTTACAAAAAAATTGTGTTTGTCCTTTAATTATAGGCTTTTATGTAAATACTAGCTGACCCGTACGGCGTTGCCCGTGGTGGTTGGTATTTTCAGTCTTTTTAACGTAATTGTATACTTTTTAAGTGTTCAGTCAGTGAGTGGTATTTGGTTTTTATATATATAGATCTTAAATAATAAAAGCACTATTGTCATAATAATAAAAGATCTGAAATTATGATTTTAGTAACTTTGACTCCCCCAAACCCCTCCTAAAATTTCGAAATTTTTCATACTCTTTCTTAGCGAGTGCCTATGGCCCTAGAGGAAGCTACATACCAAATTTCATTCCAATCTGTTCAGTAATTTTGGAGAAATCATGATTTAGTCATTTTTACCACCCAAACCTCCTTAAAATTTCCAATTTTTTAAAACCCTTTTTTAGTGAACACTTATGGCCCTAGAGGAAGCTACATGCCAAATTTCATTCCAATCCGTTAATTAGTTTTGAAGAAATCGTGATTTAATAACATTGATCCCCCAAATCCCCCTAAAATTTAGAATTTTTTCAAACCCTTTCTTAGTGAGCACCTATGGCCCTAGAGGAAGCTAAATACCAAATTTCATTTTAATCCGTTCGGTAGTTTTTGAGAAATCGTGATGAGTGAGTCAGTGGTATTTCGCTTTTATATATATAGATGTATAATAAGAGGTTTAAAAAGTTATTTAGAAGAGTGGTCTTCAAATTAATTTCCACTAATTAGGTTTATTAGCCTTTAACTGGATAAACGCCCGGACGCTTATGGATTTTGGGCGTTTATTTGGGCATTTGCCCCGACATTTAAACGCCCGGGCGTTTTACATCACTAAGTGAGATCGAAAATATAGCCAAGACCTTTTGATAGCAGAATAGGTTTACAGTTTAAGGTGTTACATCTACTTCCAGATCTCCTTCGCCGCCCTTTTTTCTTAGAGAAAGAGTGAAACAGATTGACTACAAAAATTATTTTAAAACTTATCCTCAAAAAGATTTTCTTGTTTTCATTTTGGCAAGTTCCTTCCCTATAGAGATTCGTAAGAAAAAACTAATTCAACAATGTAATGTATAAGGCAGTTTAATAATTAAAATCAATATGACCAATGATTTAAGATAAAAAACTTGACAAGTTGAAGGATCTTATCTGTATTTCTTCTTAGTAATACTCCTAGGTAAGAGTTATTCATCCAAATTTTATTAAATATGTGAAAATTGTTTAGGTATAATATGTGTTTGTGTAGGTGTGAGAATTATTGCTTTAATCTATTTTAAAAATGTGTATTAAAAAATGTGTTATCAATTAAGAGTGCCAATCCAACAAACATTCTGTGGATCATTGACACTCTTTAGGTGTAGGTACCCGAAAAAGCTTAGGAACCTAAGTAAGGTATGAGGTACAAACTTAGGTATGAGTTTGTAAATACAGTAGAGCGTCGAAAATCCGAACTAATTGGGACTGAGGGGGGTTCGGATTATCAATTTGTTCGGATTTTTGAAAATAACCAAGAAAACGCCATTTAGGCTAAAATATATGCCCTTTAATTGATTAAAGTGGTTAAACATTACAAGCAGTAATGGAATTACAATACTGTAAGACAACTTATATATATTATAATTTAGAATAAAATGCACGTACACAGAGTAGGGCCAACATGATTGCACTTGTAACTCTCAATTACAGTACAGTACATAATTAAAAGTTCACTTGTAAATTATAGTTAACACAAATGAAAAATTTAAAAAATACTGCACGGTACACTACTGTATGTACGACACACTGTTATAATGATTACACAAAGATAAATGAATGAACTTTCTGTATGTTTACTGCTAGCGCTAAAGCAGCTTATTAGCGTGACAGTGAAAATACTGACATCCAGTCTGTTGTGAGAACGTGTGAGAGCAGGTATTAAGAAGTGTTTAAAATGCAGCATTGTTAGTTACATTTAACGAACCATAAAGCAAAAATAAATTAAAATTACCGACAGACAGTTCATTCTGATGTTAATTAAGAAGAAGCGATTATTAAATAAATATTTACGTACCGTACATAAGCAAGTTGCATCACATAATATTATTCAGGAAGAACTAAAACACTGTAAATTGTGAGAGACTGTATCCAGGCCTAGTTATTGTATAAGCCTACAGTTAGGCCTATAGATAAGTTTAAGGAAATTATTCAATCATTCCTTCAACTGTAATGTTTGACACTTTCAATTGCTAGCCCAGTTTTTTTAGATAAAGATTATTTTATTTCAAGCGATAGCCTAAACCATGTAGGTCATCTTGAGATAAAGAAACAGTGTTATCGTTGTAATCAAACTTCCTAAACAAGTTGTTCGTTCACTTTTCATTTTGTTAGGAGTATAAAACAGATAAGGAAGTAGGCCTAGCTCAGTAAAAGCTGTTGCACCAGGTTTGCCTGTTTTCAAAGTAAGGAACACGCTTTGTGAAAATAACACATATAAGTTTAAGCAAAAAAGACATTTAAATTTTCATTTACTATTCTGTATTTCGTAACATGGTATCTCTATACACCTGCTTATAATCTACATTTTTACTATGTACCACAATTAATTGTATTTAAAGATTAATCCACACACAGGGGCTTTTATTTTTGTGAATACGTTGAGTATCAAACCTGTATATATTGCATTTAACAAGTAATTTTCAAAGGCCGTTTTTGCCAGTCCACTCAAACGCTCTTGAGGTAACTAAGAAAAACTTGATTTATTTCACAACTGGCCATTAAGACTGGGAATGTCAGTAGAATTCTCATAATAACAACAATGTTTGAGAAAGTTTCCAAATAAAAATTGTTGGTATATGAACGACAAGTCTAAAGCAAAAGACTGAAATTTGAAGTTCATAAAACAGTTCTACTAAGTTTAAATCACATTTTTAATTTACAGTATTTAGAACACTGTGAAAGTTTATTTTATCCAATGGAGGGGTTTATTCTACATCCAAATCATGAAGTTGGCTTTCTTTTTTTAACTTAAAGATATGAATGAATTATTATTATAACCAATAGCCTACTTTTGAATTGTGCATATGATTTATCTTTCAGCACCCTTCGCGGCCCTGCACACAGACAGAATGGCCTTCCACCTTCTAAGCACTAAGAGTTAAAAGAGTTTTGGAACTGTTCGCTATCCTAAGTCAAACAAACATCTTACACGCTCTCATTAAACCATTTAGGCAGTACAAATTAAATACAGTCATAAAGGCCTAAATAATAAACATTACTTCTTGTGTTTCGTTTTACTATTAGAGTTTTTTGTCCGTGATGATGATGTTTCTATTATTATCACATTAATTAAGTTCAGAGTTTATTATGGACGAGAAAATCTCTTCTACTTACATTGAACTAACACTTGACTGAATTTTATCCTTATTTTACATGAAATCTATTGAAGATTGATTAGTTCTATTTTTTAAGGTTAAAATGAGCTTATTTATAGATGTGTTGAGTGACAATTTAAATTCATAAAAACTACTCAAAATAGTTCAAATATTATTTTTTACTATGCACATGCATTTGTATTCGCATAAACCAAATAGCATGTAGGCTAACAGAAGTTTAATGAGATTGTGATAAAATGATCGGGTAAAATATATACAATATGCTTCCAACCCATCTTGTAGCAGAGGTGTCAACCTATGAGCAATAAAATGCTTTAGAACGTAATAATAACGTTTAGTTCTTTTTTTTAACTTCTTAAACCAATGTTTCAACAAATATATTTTTTTACATACTATAGCCTAGGCCTATATACAAAATCTATAGAAAATAATCTTAAACTACAAACAAATGATACCCCAAGATTATAAACCTGTTAGGGGCTTTATTTGTATACGTATAAATTAATTAGGCTAATACTAAATCTACACATTCTACATAAAATACACATAAGAAAATAACATTATAAAATTAATTAGCATTGGCTAGAAGATAAACCACCGCCAACCGAGGCTAATATAATTTCACCCTCTTCACATTCCAGCGATTTATGTTGCCATTTAAGCAACAAATTTTGTACAATAGGTGAAGTGAATAAAACCTAGCACTTACTTAAATTCCAAATTTCCTAAGTAAGTGCTAGGTTACGAGTGAATAATCATATCTAGTATTTACTAGGGGGTAGAAAGTGCTAGCGTTTCCGGACAGCCTAGAAAGTGCTTGAAAATTTATGTGAATAAAAAAATTTCACTACTCCTTTCTCTAGAATGTTCTAGATGAATTCCAAGTATGGTCAGAGGCGTGCTAGGCTTCGCCTAGTAAGTACTGGCAGAAACAACCAATGCATTGTCAGAGACATGGCCGAGTTTATGCCTATTCGTAAGCGGGAAATACATCGTGTTCGACGTGCAATTGAAGAACGTGGGTGTAAACAACTTCTACAATTCGAAAGTCGTAGTGTAGATTTCTTAGCGGCTGAGTTTCTCAATGAAAAAGGCTCACGTGTTGGTGCTATTTCTAGAAGACAGGAGATGGAAATATTTCTGCGATTTGTTGCTGATTCGGGATTTCAGTCTGGCGCGGCTCAAGACTTGGGTATTCATAACTGTTATTATTTAGGGTAGTTTATTATACAAACTAGTGATACAATTTATTTTAGGGTAGTTTATTTTACAAATGTTGATACAATTTTTATTATACAAACATTAGTAAGAAAATTATACATTGACAGAATGAAACTACAAGGTGAAATACGTTCTTATGTCATCAACTCCTAGTTCGGCCTGTGTCGTCTTATCCATGTGAATCTTTTTCATACACTCCAACATCAATTTCTCTTGTTTTAATTTGATTTGGTTGAGTTTAAACTGTTGCAACAAAACAACTCTTTGTATAGTATCGTTACTTGAAGGCTCTGCTATGTGTTCTTCGATAAATTGATCAGGTTCTGTACTTGACTGTGAAACACTTTTGTCACTTGTCACAACTGATAAATGTCCTGGAATCTTGTGAAAAACTGGGTTAGTATCCGCAATTAATTCCAAAAAATCATTTTCCCATTGATGTAACTTGATACGCTTATTCCCTGTAGCTTTTGTGTCTGTTTTTGTTTTCACACAAGCTTTTATGTTGTTCAATGCCTTAACTAACTGGGCCACTGTAACAAATTTGCCCACAGCAGCACGGTACTGAGAGCACAATTAATTCATCCCAAGCCTCCTTTTTTGCTTTCTTTAGCCTATAGCAGGAGTTTTAGATTTCTCAAGTATTACCACAAAATCTGCAAGAAGTTTAGTGAAGAGATTCCGATCCATCACTTTTCCATCTTTCGTTTCTTATTCTGAAGATTATGACACTTTGTAGCATAACTAATCAACTAACTATTGATGTGATGGATGACTGTGTTGTGTAGCCTACCGTTTATGGTCGGTGGGCTGGGAGGAGTAGTGGAAGGGGAGACAAGTCTGAAAAGGAGCGGTTGAGGCTAGCACTTGCTAACCACTTACTAGGCCCTAGCATTTACTAGCGCCTAGCACTTTCTAAGACGACCGGATTTCTGATAGTTTTTTCTCCGTTTCTTTATTCACACCGTATTTACAAACTACTAACTAGGCTTAGCATATTCTAGGTAGCAAATACTAGGTTTTATTCACTTCACCCATAATTTGATAAAAAATTATAAAAACCAAAAACGAGTTAGGCCTACCTAATGTAGGCTAATTACTTTAAACAATATTTTCAAAACAATATAAGTTACAGTACTAAATTAAATTTTCTTAAAACTAACCTATTTATAAACTAAATGTAGGTTACACATTAAACATTTCTTTATCCATCACTCATACATATAGGCCTAGTCTCTCTTTATCCCAAACAATTACAATATACATAACTAACACAACAAATTACACTTTTAATTTTGAAAGACATTTAAGTTGGCACTAACATAAAAATCTACTAAATTTAATGGAACGAATTGTATAAACTTAACTCACTGCATGATAAATAATATATATAAGAATAAATATTTCACAAAACTTTTAACAACACGGTAAAACAACTTGATTGTCATACTCAGCTATCCCAGTGCGTTTAGTGGAACATTTTAGAGTCACTTTAATTGTAAACTTATCACAAAAAACAAATTTAATGAATTATTTTATATCAAGATACATAGATGTAGGCTACATCATGAAAAGTAGAGTTTAAGATATATAAGGCCAAACTTTCTTTAAATTTTATATGTAGCTTATATTATTTGAATATATTTGTAAGAAGTTAAAATAATGAACACTTTTGAAATAGGAAATTGTTAATTTAAGATTAGTATCAATTGTAAACTTGTTGAACAGTCGATATAAAATAACTGAACTTTTCAATTTTAAGGGTTTTTCAAATGTTTTTTTTGTATTTTCCAAGGTTTTGTTTTAGGGTACGGTATTTATATTATTTTATTTGTGTTGTGGAGTTTTTAAATTGAAAGTAAGGTGAGATTGAAAAAAGTTGTAACAATAAAATAAATAAGCCTACTGTAATAACATTCCGGGACGCGCGCTGTTGTAAAAAGTACAACAGTCACAGTTTTTTTGTTTTAACTGGTGTAATTTTGCGTTGAGCGGTTCTCAACCCTGATGTATTCCTCAGCCATATCTCCCTCCACCCATTCCCTCACCGGATGTCGCCCTGGAATAAGTCAGCCAGTTTTAACTGAGTGTTGAAGCAAGTCGCCTCGTGGTTGTTGTACTTTATACAACGTGCGCGTCCTCACGTAGTAGTTTTGTTGAGACGTTGTGTTTTTATTTCTTGAATTTTGTTAGGAATCGTGTAGTATATTATGTCTGACGTAATTACTATGAGTGAAATTGACCGCATACTTCATGACAGTTCTGAAGATGACGATGATATTGATGGATTTATTTTACAAAATGAAACAGATTACAGTGATGAAGTAGTTGAAAATAATTATTTATCTGACGAAAGTGAAATCGTGGGTGGTGAAGAGAGTGACATGGAACTAAGTGAAGATGCTGATTTTGTTCTTGGTAAAGATCGTGAGACAATTTGGTGTACATCCGAAATAGCACACATTAGCAAGAGCAAAAAAATATTGTGAAAAAATTTCCTGGACCAAAACAACGTGCTAGGAACATAAGCAATGAAATTGAAGCTTTTTTATGTATGATAAGTATTGAAATGATTGATGAAATTGTAAAGTGTTCAAATAAGTATATAGTTTCTATTTCACATAAATTTGTTAGAGAACGGGATTGCTTACAGTCAAACAGAACAGCGTTTATGGCATTATTTGGAGTTCTATATCTGATTGGTACAAGAAAGAGTGGTCATGCAAATGTCAGAGAACTATGGGCTCGCGATGGCACAGGAATTCCAGTTATTCGAGCAGGTATGGGCTACGCACGCTTTTTATTTTTACTAAATTGTATGAGATTCGATGATAAAGCCACTAGAAAAAGTCGCAAAAAGTTAGACAAACTCGCTCCAATGAGATATATTGTCGATGCATTTTTTGTAAAAAACTGCATTGAAAATTACAATAAATCTGAATTTTTGACAATTGATGAGATGCTGCATCGTTTTCGAGGCAGATGTTCTTTTGTGCAGTATAGGCCTATGCCTAACAAACCGGCAAAGTATGGTTTGAAAATGCACGCGCTGTGTGATGCATTTTATTGCAGTAACTTTGAAGTTTACTGTGGAAGACAACCGCAGGGTCCGTATGAAGCATCAAATAGTGCCTTTTTACTAGACATAGTAAAAAGGCTGGTAAAACCAATTGAAAAATCTAATAAAAACATAACGACCGACAATTGGTATACAAGCATCCCACTGGCTGATTACTTATTGAAAAATGGACTTACATTGGTTGGAACTTTGAAGAAAAACAAGACAGCTATACCACCCTCATTTTTACCAAATAAAACTAAAGAAGTTGGCAGCTCTATGTATGGATTCCAGGACGATAAGACTTCAGTTTCTTATGTGACAAAAAATGACAAAGGGGATATACTTTTGTCAACAATGCATGACACAAAAGTAACTGATGAAGAAACTGGTAAACCGGAAATAATCATAGACTATAATAAAACCAAGGGTGGAGTTAACACGTGTGATAAAATGTGTGCGTCTTACTCTGTATCTAGAATTACGAGACGCTGGCCTCTAACTCTTTTTTTGTATTTATGAATATAGCAAGCATCAATGCAAAGGTTATTTTTAATTTTAATAACAATGACCAACCATCATGGAGAAGGAAGGTTTCTCAAAAAAAATCTGGCAATGAGTTTGATGAAGGAACACTTGGAAATGAGAGCTAACATTAGGTCACTTCCTCTGGACGTAAGTACTTTTTTAACAAGATATAGAAATACTGCCATGGAAGAAGAAGTAGTCGAGCAGGCGGCTAAAAAAAAGGAACATGCTGGATGTGTGGAAGAAAGAAAAACTCTTCTACGACAATGAAGTGCAACACGTGTTCACGATTTGTTTGCAAGGAACACGCTGAAAAACAAATCATTTGTTTACGCTGCAAGCAAGGCAAGGACAACGAAGATAGTGATGAGTAATACGGATCAAACGTTATTTACCTCCTTCTAAAAAACTTTATGTGCTTCTGATAAATATATAGTAACACTCATTGTTCATTTTGTATGATTTTTATTTAGTATTATAAACATTTTGTAAAGTAATTTTTGTTTATTTAAAATACTCTTATTTGCAAATGTTAAATATGTAGAAGTTAACAGTCGTTGTTTATTTTTTTATGATTTTGTACTATACACATTTTGTAAAGTAATTTTTGTTTATTTAAAAATGTGCTTATGTTATATATTTAATAACAGTCATTGTTAATTTGGTATGATTTGGAATTTGTATTATAGACAATTAATTGGTAAAGTATTTTTTGTTTATTTAAAAGACTAAGACATAAGTCTTTATTTACAAGACATAAGAGTGTGCTAATGGTAAAATAAATATGTAAAAACAGTCTGTCTTAGTTTTTTATGATTTTGAATTATACATGTTTTGCAAAGGATTTTTTTATTATTTAATTCCTTCATAATTACTACTAAACATCTAACACATATATAATAGTTTACCAAAAAATTCAATTTCAGTAATATTTGTAAGTATCAACGGATAAAACGTGCAAAACACGACTGTTGTACAAAGTACAACATGCGCGTTCTCGTGTTATACGGTAGGACGCGCATCCCGAAAGGTTAAACAATGTGAATACATTGTAGAGTACTCTTATTGTTAAAATTTACCAATCTGTTATCCCACTCCCCGCCTTCATTAGTAAAGACAAAACTAATCGAAAACATTTTTAGAATTATCTTAAAAACTATGATGCAAAAATATTTTCAACATCTTTAAAATAAAGCTACTTTAAATTACACTACCAAACTATGACCTTCCAAATACACTGTAAATGTTTTCTATTTTTTATTATTAGAATATACATGGGTTGTTAGCAAACTTCAAAATCATCTGAAATTTCATAGACAACTTTATACTTTCTGAAGAAAATTGTCTGTGGCTGTTTTTTCTTTTATTTTGAGGTACGAAACCCTACATAAGAATTGTTTTAAAGTTGGTGTATTCAATTTCTATTTGTGGAAAACTAAGCACCTTCCTGTAAAATGCCATGTTACAAAAATTAGTAAAAAAAATCTTGAAGGCTTATGACACATGAAAAGGCAGGCATGATGAAACTAATATGCATTTTGTTGCCACTATGGATTGGAATGATAAAATGTATGGTGCTATAAGGCAAAAGAATGTGTAGGCTACTCTACCGTATCAAACAGTAATTAGGTTTCCAGAAACTATTTTATATATAGCCAAGGTGTCCACATCTAACGATCAACTAATAGAAACAAAATAGTTAAGATAATCAGCTTTTACCTAACACATTTTTAATGACTGAAGAATACAAAATAGTATAACTTAGTGTAGATGAGATTTGCGTTATCTTTTAACCTACTCTTAATGACCAAGTGATAGAAATGTTAACTACATAACTACTACACTATAATAATTATGATAAAGTAGGCTATTGGTTATGATAACATTTTCACAATCATAAATGTTAATGTAAATTTTTAATTGGTGTTGGCCTACTACTTAAGGCAAAAAAATTTTTATTATCATCGTCTAATACAAACTTTTAAATCAAACTAAAATTGAAATAATTCAAAACATAATATTAAAAAAAAGTATTTAGGCCTAGCTAAATTAAAAAACCTAGGCTATTTATTGTTAGTTTGCTTTTAATTGTAAACAAATAGGCCTAATATATACATTTATTGCTAGTAAACAAGTTAAATTACTACCTGAAATAAATCATATCCAATCCTCATAAGCAAACATAAAAGATTTGCACAAAATTATTATGGTTATGTGAAGGAATCGACCAGGCACGTGGAATGTTTTGCCACAAGGAGGGAGCAAAAATATTATGTTCTTCCTATACAATTTTACATTGCTGTGATAAAGTGGACTGATTTTCTTTTGTCGTAAAACAACAGCCATACAGCGAATGAGAAAGTAAAAACAAAATTGTGAAACTCCTCTGTTTGGATACCTTTAATGTTTTACACCTTGTGTCTATTGAAGTTGTCTTACAACTGTGATACAAATCTGAGAAAACTGTCACTTGTAGGCTATGATTTTTATTGCGTAGTAAGGCTATACCATTAAATAGTCATTCAAACAACTTAGGCTACAGAAGATATGATGCCAGTAAATGATTTACAACCACCTTATTTCTTTTTTCTATGGGATCAACAAACTTTTTTTAAATACACACTTAAATTCTAGCCCAATTTTTAAGGTTTTATTGACAAGCTATGTTATTTTAAAAAAGGTTTTCATTAACTTAAATCCCTTTCGGATTTCCCATGGACCTTATCAGAAAAAAACTTGGATCCACTTCCATCCCAATTCTCTTTAGTACCGTAATCAGATTTTTTGGTAAATGAGAAACTGATCATTTACACATTTTGGTAGGATATCAATGCTTTATTCTAATTAAATTATTTCTTTTTTTAGAAAATTAAGTATTAGCTCCAAAAAATACAACATCATCATAAAATTATGCATAACAGAAATTATGCATTAAGTGAATATGAAAAAGGAATTTCATTGGTGGTTTTGGGGATAAAACAAACATGAAAACACGTTAAAATGCATAATTCACATTTTATATGTTTAATAAAACCTCCCAACCACTTAACTATACTTTTGAGTACAATTGCTTCCCCTTCCCTTTTTTTTTTTTTTTTTTTTTTTTTTTTGATAAAAATTTTCTTGTATTGAGTGAAAAAACAAAATATATGGTGTTTGGCCTACGAAAAGAAATTATTTTTGAAGAAAATATAACTTACCATAGGTTTAATTGTGGAAACTTTAATAATTGCAGTTGTTTGGCTTTGGATAAAGTAAACCAAATAAAGTATCTAGGTTTAATAATTAATTCAGATTTCTCATGGGAGGGACATATGGGGAAACTTAAGGTGGAAATGTATAGTGCGCTGAGAAAATTGTATTTATTAAGTAATATTTGTCCACCAAAAGTTTTATTATATGTATACCATGCATTAGTGAGTTCTCGCTTGGGTTATGGGTTGAGTTGTTGGGGTGGTACTTATCTCTCCACGCTCAAACCTATTATAACAATTCAAAAACATATTGTAAGAGTGATCTCGAGGAAATCTAGGCTCGAACACTCTTGGCCTATTTTTTCTAAATTAAAAATCTTACCGCTAAGGCATATGTACATTTTTAAAATTTTAAAGCTGTTCAGAGCGAAAAATAATTGTTTTCAGAACAATTGTTGCAGCATTTACACTCTAAGAAACAGTAATAAAGTGCTCGTGCCAAAACCCAAACTTACTTTATACAGACATTTTTTTACTTTTAATGCTCCACGTCTCTACAATATTGTTTCATTGTATGTTAAAAATGATCTGTTGGCAGGGTTTTTGAGAGATGTCAAGACATTGCTTTTTTCAGTTGAGGATATTGAATCTTTTATCAAAATTGTGGAATGACGCAAGTTGGCTCTAATAATAATTTCTAATGGTACGAATCCTTTATTTTGTATATTGAAAACCTTGCAGGTGTTAATTAATTAATTTATTGACTAAATAGGCTAGTTAATGTTTCTTTTGTATTTTATAATTTCTAAATATTGCACTTTAATTTTGTTAAGCTGGTTACACGGCGACACTGAACTCATTTATTTCCTTCTCATTTTCTTTTAATAGCAAAAGAAAAGTTGGAAGTCTCAATCAGGCAATGCCTAGGAGACCCCTATATCATTTATTCATACTAGGCATACGTTAAATTTATTATTATTTTGTACATTTTTGTTTTTAAGTTAAGAAGGAATTGTGTTATTTTTGATTTTGTTAATTTGTTAATATTTGTATTTGTTTGGTGATGAATAAATGAAAAAAAAAAAAAAAAAAAAAAAAAAAAAAAAAAAAAAAAAAAAAAATCAGTTAGATTTTGAAAATTTTTATAAAACATGTTAACATGAAAAATAAAATCTCATAATTGAAAAAGCCAAAACTTTTTAATTATTGCAGCTGCATTAAAAAATAGTGCCTTCAAATTATTTAAATTAATTAAACTATTATCTAATAGGAAATTTCCCGCTGAACATTTTTAATTTTAGGATACTTTTAATTTAAAGGTAATAGAAAAGGCGTAAATATAAAAAACGGTATGGTAGAATAAATTATAAAGTATCCACTTTTCCACCACTAGGCCTACTAGCCTATTTGGTTAAACAATTTTTTTAATAATCTGAATGGTACCTACTGTACTTGAAAACTTTCAGACCTACAATTTAAATTTGTCAATTGTACTTTAGAAGCTAATAGGCTAGTCTACATGCTGTGGTTAGTGACGAATCACCGTGACAGGTCTTTATTGGAGTCATCATCATAAACCCTTCCCTGTATATATATTTATTTTAATCTGATTAATAATTTAATATTTTGATTTATCTTTGATTTTTATTTAAATAACATTGCAATGTTTAAATTACAATAGCAAAAAAAATTCGCTCTTAACTCATTCAGCCTTAAAACTAGTGAGCATTGCCTCCAATGTCCTCTCTTATTCCGCCGCTATCGGAATCAAAAGTAAGTTACTTTTTTAGCGTATAGTCAGGTTACATAAAATTGTTTCAGTTTTTATTAAAATAAATTACACTTAATTAGCCTATTAAAGTAATTATAATGAAAACACCCACTACCACAGTGATTTCAAAATAGCTGAAGACCTTTTTTTAAGATAATTTAGCCTACCAACTTTCCAACTTATATGTTTACAAACTGGGACATAAATTTACTATACGACCCTTGACTGATATTTTTCCAGACGTAGACCTTATTTTACATTCTACTGTTAAATGTTGAACACAGATAGGGGTAAACATAGGGCTGTGACTAAAAACTATAAGTTAGAACTTTAGGCTATTTTATTTATTTTTATTCTTGCATTTCTGTTGGCGTAGGGTCGTATAGTAATTTCACGCCCAAACTGGAAACATACTAAGCCTATGACTGGAGATTGTAAATTTAAATAGGTAGTTTTTTTTTAAGCTTGCGGCGTAAATTTACTATTCGACCCGAGGCTGATATTTTTGCAGACAGCGACATTGTTTTACATTCTACTGTTAAATGTTAGGCCTAATACAGGGTAAACATACTATGACTAAAGACTGTAAGTTAGATCTTTAGGCTATTTTTTTTTTATTCTTGCATTTCTGTTGCCTTAGGTCAGCGATAAAGGTTGACAGTAGAATGTAAAACAACGTCGTCGTCTGCAAAAATATCAGCCGCCGAGGGTCGAATAGTAAATTTACGCCTAGATTATAAGTAATAATATAGAAATGAAATGGCTTGACTGGTAATTTTAAACCATACTTTAATACTATTCAGATCATGGGAATGAAGAACACAATAATAGAAAAGCACCCGAAAAAATACCCATGTGTTCTATAATATTATTATTTTGTTAATTATAGGACCCTAGCCTAGTTTTCGTAGGTTATGTAGCCTAGCAGAATTCTTTCATCAAAATATTAGGTACGTGTGTAAATATTATTTTATAAAAACGTATGCTATATCTAAAATATATGAAAGTGCGTTATTGTTTTAGACTTACCTTTAATTTGTTTTAAACTCGAATTAGAGTTCCTCTAGTTTTATGGTAGGAAAACAAACAATACATTACATATTCACTGATTTTGTTTAACAATAGAGGCCCTAAACTCATGTGCAGTTAAAACAAATAGTTGAATAACAACTATAATGAATAGAAGTTAACCTCTATACTCGATTAACCTTAATTCAAAACTAACAAGAACACATGACAAATCCTAACACACACACACACAGGCGTAAATAAATACAGTCAAAATTCAAATTTGAGTGTAAAGTTTGGTGGTGTTTATGACACTACTCTCAACACTACACGTTCAAGTTTGTCACTACCCAATTACTGTCTATGTCCAAGAATGTACTCAGTCTCTCAGTGTCAGTGTACTGAGTGTACTATGTACTTCGAGATGGGTCTTTCAGTCGTTCATTAACAAACGGGTTTTTAGGAACGGATCATATCTCTGGAACGGATCATGTCTAGGAAAACGAACGGCTGGTCACTGATTCTTTCTTGTATGCGTTTTATATTACAATAAAATTAGGATTAACAAAATCATTATTCATAATATTAAGACAAAAAGGTTTGATTAAATACCATATGAAGCCTTAATACAATTTTATCTAATTACTTTCTCACAAGACAAGCTCAATACCGGTAGTTATTTAGTACCTTTATGACTATTATTGTGATCCACATAGCCGCCCAACATAAATATATATTTTAGGAATTAATGAACTTAACTCTTCATTCATTTTTTTTTTTAGAAATTTGTTTAGCTGTTTTATTATTGTGTTTGCTGTTTTAAAATAGTTAATCTACATATACATATATATATATATATATATATATATATATATATAATCATATACCACTCACTCACTGACTCACTCATCACGAAATTTCAAACATTTTACGGGGGTTAGGGGAGTCAAAGTTACTAAAAATCCCCATAAGAAATACATAGTCTTATATATTTATTGATATATATATATTTTTTTAATATACATTTAACGTTGATTTGTCTATCCGTGCAAAGCCGGATCGGGCAGCGAGGCAGCTAGTTTATTATAATTGTTATTTTTATGTGAATAAACTTGACTCAGTTATTAATTTTTTATGGAGCAATTTCAATACTATACCTTGTTCACCGAGAGTTTAAAGTGAAGCACCTCCCCCTACATTATTTATGGGCAGGGCAGACTGTTCACACGCGGACCTACCGCATGTACGAACGTGAACGTTAGGGTGGGCTAGTGAAGAGAATGCTTGTTTACTAAGAACTACTATGAATCATACGCATAGTCGCCCGTCCCACACGTGATGTTCGCCCAAATCCCTGTGTGGCCAAATTCCTAACGTCAGCCATTGTAAGGTGGTGCTTCACTTTAAACTCTCGGTGAACAAGGTATAGTTACAAAATTTCCATAACATAAATGAACTTAAATCATTTTTTAACAGAAAATTTGTTCAGCGATAGTGGACCAAAAACTGCAATAACCAAACAAATTGGATTACCGTATCTCAATTATAAATACTTTCTTTTTGCATTTGTTCACTTATCGTTTATTATTAGAGAAATTAATTGCTTTAGCATACATTTTTTTTTTTTTTTTTTTTTTTTTTTTTTGCTTTCCATGCCACTTTGGGCCTTTCGGCTAACGAGCATGTTTTTTTGGGTTTTTAATATTTTATGGTCCCCCGCGGGATTTGAACCCGGGACGTCTTGCTTATGAGGCAAGTACCATAGCCGTTGAGCTATGACAGAGGACTGCTTTAGCATACATTTAAGGTTATTAAATAATTAATTAGTAGTAAGTAGGGAATATATTTTTAGAACAATGAAAACGGGTTAAATTTTCCTAGTGGCAGTCTAAAGACCAATTTAGACCAGTCACCGTAGACACAAAAATCGTGTTAGGTCGCAAAAAATTGAACCGTTTAGATTTTTTGGGATGGTCGTAGGATAGATACCAATAGTGTAAAACCAAGGTTGCAGCTTCAAAAACCCTGTGCCAACTTCGTGGTGCTCGAAAAACCTCGAAATTTGCGTACTTTTTCAGTTTTTGGCTCATAACTTTTAAAAGATGCAACCTTCGGAAAAGTCACCTCTTATATACTTTTAAAGTAAAAAAAAATGCTACAATTTAAGTGTAACTGCAGCTCTGAAAGTCCAATAGGTCCCGAGATACGGCATTTATTGTTATTAATAGCACAGTTGCCTATAAAATTGTATAAAAATTACATTATATATATTGCGACGACAGACGCGTGCTAACGTTGTGAGCGCAAATTTTGCGACGATAGAGCGCGCAAACTTTGCACAATTTGTCTGTCTGTAGGATTTCCCTACTTTGTCACAAAATAAAGAGATTATACCACCTACTGGAAGTATAAGGCAAATTAATTTTGATAGCCTAGGTGATATAACTCTGGTTAGGATAACTATGCCTATAGTCACCTTAATGAAAAATATTTTATTAAATTTCTTCCAGTTATTGAAGTTACTATTAACTTTAAATATGCTCAGCTCAGTAATTAATTTTAATTTTATCCGACGATCTCTGAGGAGTGAGAACAGTGGAACTGACCTTAGAATAATTAAATTATTTGTGCTATGTGAACCTTCGATATTGATCATACACTGAAAACAACTTATCATATAGGATACTTAGATAATAGGAATTTCTTGAACAAGGTAAATTATTTATATTATTTTAAATCAAAAGAGAATTTATTCAACAAAAAAACTCAAAATTCTTTGTGGTTCTTTCCACTACAAAAATACAAATTTTTAAACTAAATTTACTATTTACATCACTTTATTACCTCTTTTAGGTAGAACCATTTATTATTTATTCATACTTAATTATTCCTTCTGTTAATATTTATTATTTAATTATGAAAATGATTTTAAATATTTAATTTACAAGACTGATAATTTTATATTTTGAAAAACCTAATTTAACTATCTCAACCCAGTAACAATAATTATTTAAATTTAACTCAGGCAATATTTTAATAGGGGACATCGTAACTTTTTTGATAGACCTTTTATTACTGCGACCCTTGACTCTGAACTGCTTTCCCAGGAATGTTGATGGAAATACAGCCTCCCTGAAGTTCGGTTATCGTTGGTGTAGTTGAACGTCTCCCGTGGTTTCAGACTCTGCCTGGTTGAGTTTCTCCTGGTTTGAATTTCCCAGAAGTCTTCTAGCGCCTTCCCTGATTTGGTTTTCGCTTTTTTATTCCAGTAATTCCTCAAAGTCCATTCGGTGTTCCAGTTATCGCCATTACATCCGTCCTGTGACTGTCGTAGACTACGTCATTTACAATGGTTTAGACGCACCTGCTATATTAACCAATTATAGCCTATTTCACTTAAAATTATTCGACTGTTTTTTCACTGTCTGTAATGATAACCGATATAACACAATCTCCGTTCATTTATTTAAATTGTATGTAAGTTCGATGGATTTTTATAGAAACTGTTCGTTGAAATATTATATTTCATAATATTTTAATTAATTAAAATGTTCACTGCTCGATTAACACATTTCGTACCGCTGCCTTGATAAAACACTGCTTCTACTTGAAAAATACATTACTTTAGTATCGCAGATTTTTTCTAACACATATCTATTCAAGAGAAACTTATACACTAGTCCAGCACATCTCTACTCAGAGAAAAAATTCTACTGTGAAGTACTCTCGAGACGTCTCTCAAAAAAAAGTCTATATACGAAAAGTCTCTCCGCAAAGTCTCTACGAAAAGTCTCCCGCCTCTGACGCTGTACTCTCCTTATATCGACTGTTTTGCCGCCTCCGGGGTACCAACTATTTCCCTGCTTTTCTATACCTTATTCGCCATCTCGCCATGCGACTTGTATTTTTTTCTAAAGTTCTTGGGTTGGTACTACCCCCACTAACCTCCTAGTTTGACATCTCATCTTGCTATCAGCTACTCCCTCTACTGGCATATTGTCCCATTGTTTTACTTATATTCCCTATAGTTTCTCTGAAACTTGTTTTATAGAATTGCGGTTTTCGTAATCTTATTCCTGGTACATTTTTCTTTCTTCTCAAACTTGAGTGATGGTCATACGACGTTTAGTTTGCTTACGGCGCTACATCGCGTTTTCCGCGGTTTTTCCTCGCGGAAACTCTTCTGTTTTTTAGAGAAAATCTTTTTTCTTTTTTCTTATCTGTTGGTTATGGTTTTATAGTTTACTAGACAAAAATATCAATTCTGTCCGATGATTTTTCTTCTGCTTTTGGTGCCTATTTTAACATTTACTTTTGGATTTGAAATTTTACTTGAAAAATTGATACTTAAGCTTGAGATTTACAATTTTATTTCATTATTACTTTCTTAACACTAGGTTATTTATTTTATCACCTTTTTCCTTTTATTTTTCGCAAAATATAGGTGTGAACCTTTTCACCTATTATTTTAATTAATTAACAATTTACCAAATTTTATCTTATAAAACTTTTACTCCTTTAATACTTGTTTACTTTTTCATTTTTACTTTTTCATTTTTTCAGGTGCTTTTTCACCTTCAAACTTTAACAATTTTCTCCAACTTCCAAAATACCAAAAATTTCTTAATTTGTTATTTAACATTTTTTATTCAACTTCTCTTACTCTTTTCAAAAATATCTTTTTCATTTACTTTTGATCAAATTTGAGAATTTTCTATAACTTTAACCCTTTCTAACTTTACCATTTTTTAATTTACAAAATTGTGATTTCCATGACCAATGTCTACACCTCCCGTATTTCACATTTACCCATAAAACTCATCAATTTTATAATTTTATTTAACACCTTATTCCTGTATAAAATAACTAATTTTTCTAAGTCTTTTAAACAACTTGAAACAAGCTCCAGGACAAAAGTCCATATCTATTGACTCAGTACATTCGGCCTGGTCATACACTTGTCTTCTTTTAATCTTTTTAAGTATAGGGTGCACCTCAACTTCTGCTATGAAATCTTGATTTTTGCATTTTATTGCAAAACTCAATTTTTCACACATTGCATAAGGCCCATCCGTTGCAAGATATATATCATAAATTTGGTTTATTTAGATTTTATCACACCTACGAATGAGTCCCAGTTGTGAAATAACGTAGGCCTCATCTTTTGGGTAGGTGCCTACCATCTGCGGCTGTGAGAGGTACTACCAAGCGAAAGAAATGTGATATTGCATGCTACAGAAAATAAAACTGTTCAGCGTATGTGTGTCAAATTCGGAAATACGATGGATAAATTGGAACAACAAAGCTTCGTATCAAAACTGTGGGTGCAATACTGCAAAATGACCACGCTCATAAACAAAATCGTATTGCATGACTTTTGTTGTATGATGAGTATTTTTGCCGATATTCTGCTTGGAAGACGGTTAAAACTACAATTTTTGACGAGCCGTATCTCGGTACCTATTGGTCTTACAGAGCTGCAGTTACACTAAAATTGTAGCATTTTTTTTACTTTAAAATGGTAAACGGCGACTTTTCCGAAGGATGCATCTTTTAGAAGTTGTAAGCCAAAAACTTTAAAAAAGTCCTAAAATTTCCAGGTTTTTCGAGCACCAATCAGTTAGCACAGGTCTTTCGAAGCTGCAAACTTGGTTTTACACTATTGGTATATATTCCAATGAATAGAGGTGGTTTACCCTACAAAAGGTCCGGTAGTCCTGAATTTGTTATATATGTTGTTTGGGACCATTAGGTAGTAATGAATCGAAGTTTTCGTCATCCTAGCCCCTTGGCAACTTTTGTTATACGTGAAAATCGTGAAATTTTAGCACTGTTTTCGGTTTTTTGCCTATAACTTCTTTCCTCTGCATTTTCATATGTACTATTACGGATACCGAATTGTAGAGGACAAAATTTACAACAAATTAGCTTCTTTAAGTTTTTTTGTACGACCAATCGTTATCGAGCTATAAGGCAGCGAAAAATGGGTAAAATTTCAAGTTTTGCAAAATCTTAACTTTCTTGCCAATTTCACTCACGAAAACTCCACGAAGACTTCAATTTAGAGAAATGTTGCTCATATAAAAGTTGTAGAACA
The DNA here is from genome assembly GCA_018207615.1 of Philaenus spumarius. NCBI lineage: Eukaryota > Metazoa > Arthropoda > Insecta > Hemiptera > Aphrophoridae > Philaenus > Philaenus spumarius. The sequence continues at coordinate 29,792 of JAGFPH010010117.1, forward strand.
TTTAAATATCTACACAATCCATGCCTAAAACATTTTTTTACGTAAAATTCTGAAGCTGCCTCCAACCTCTGACGCAGCCCACTACCACTCATAAAGGTGTTACCATCAAATAATGGCGTGGATGGGCATGCAAAAAAATCCATTAGAGTCAGCTGGGCATGGGGGAAGAGAGGTTTACAACCTATAATGACAACCAAGGATGCTGCTCCTCTCTCCTTGCTGAAAACCGTGTCATGCAAGTGCCTAAAAGGGTGTCTCTCGGCTTGTGGGTGTTCTGGTCGCAAATCGGGCCTCAACTGCTCCACCATTTGTAAATATTGCTCCGGACAGTCCTGTGACAACAGGTCTGTTATTTCGCTCGAGGATGATGATAAAGACGATGTCCTCGTTTCACCGGAACAAGATGCTCCCGAAGAATCCCGCTTCCTATGCCTACAGTAGCTGTCAAATGTCCCCACCTGTAAAATAGTGAACTGATTTTGTTTAAAGTAATATTTCTTATTAATTGTTTTTACTATCGACTTCCTTATTGTAATTATTTTTGTGTAATGGATATAATAAGCAATAAAAACTGTGAAAAATATATTAATAATTATTCACTCCCTACCAGAATTTCTAAGTAGGATAATCATAACTAGATGATGCAAAAAAATATATGTATAATACACATGATGTACATACACACTGTATGTACAATATATACATCATTAACAATACCAAATTACCGGAGTTCGATGAACATCGAGGAATGAACCCTATAACAATCTTGGGTCAAAATGACAAAAATTACATTTTTCATTTTTATTTAAATTTACCCCCGCTCTTCAGAATTTAACGTTAAAAAATGTTTGAGGCATGTATTTTGTAGGTCTTTAAATGTCCTATAACATTTATAAGAGCAATATTTCTCTAAAATGAAGTCTTCATTTAGGTTTCGTGAGTGAAAGTGACAAAAAAGTTAAAAGTTTACAAAAGTTGAAATTTTACCCATTTTTTGCAGCCCCATATCTCGGTAACGATTGGTCGTACAAAGAAACTTAAAGAAACTGATTTGTTGGAAATTGTGTCTTCTACAATTCGATTACCATAATAGTATATGAGAAAATGCAGAGGAAAGAAGTTATAGGCAAAAAACCGAGAAACAGTGCAAAATTTCACGATTTTCTCGTATAAAAAAGTTGCCATGAGGCTAGGATGACGAAAACTTGGATTCATTACTACCTAATAGTCCCAAACAACATATAAAAAATTCAGGACTACCGGACCTTTAGTCTTCCTTTTTGAGGCTCTATTGATTGGACTAATAACAACATCTCAAAAAATCAGGACGTTGCAATTTTTTGCGACCTACGATGTTTTAAATGACTGGCCTACTTGTAGATACTAAATTCACAAAAAATGAACTCTGTAAAAGGAACGAAACGGGAACGAAAGAATCCGTTCCTTACAATGAACGTCTCTCTAGTTAGGTTCCTTACAATAGAGCCTATCTCTAGTTAGTACTAGTTCATTGCCAGGTCTTCCGATTTTTCGACAGTTGTCGGAAAAACGGATTTTTTTAGATATCTTCCGATTTTTTCCTCATGCTTAAAAACATAATTACTAAGCAATTTGATAGTTGCACTTTATAGAAATCAGTTGTGTTCAATTTTCACAATGACCTATCCCATCAAACAACTTAGTTTTTGTTTTAGCATTGTTTGCCATGCGATTTGCTTGCTAAGTAATTCATGAATAATTTTCTTCGGAAACCTAGACTCTCCTTATGTCATAGTCTTATTGTTCCCGAGTCATAATGCAGAAATAGAAAGTGTTAGGGGCTAAATAGTTATACATAATTGACACTATTGTTTTTTAGACTCAGTTTTAAGTATAGTGTATTTATTCTATACATTATTTTATATTACATATTATTTTCTTCCGACTTTTCCTATAATCTTCCGATTTTTTTGGGTCCGAACTTCTGATTTTATTTTTTTGCACCTGGCAACACTGTAGCTTCGGGTGCTTTAACTCTTCGAATAAACTCGTATAGTAGTAAATGCGCGTGCGTAAAGGTGAATACAATGCGTTACATGGTTTTCTAAAATAACATTAGATGGAAAATTATGTTCTCTTTGTTATTATATTAACAAAGAGAAATAAAAAACAAATTGCCACAAACGTCAAAAGCATTATATTATATTTCCTAAGCTATAACTTACTTATTCTTTACAAAAGTAGTCACAATTTCTATATTTTATAAGTGCCAAAACTATGAACAAAAAATATGCATATTTGTGCCTCTATGATAGTTAAAATCGTATTTTTTTTTATCGAAAAATAATGAATAATTATCGTTTATCGTTCTTCTAAAACAAAACATTTATAGTGGACCCTAGTGGATATAGAAGTAGTTTAGCGTGTGGGTTTGACTTGGAAGCTCTTGTAGGTAGGCTAGCCTATGTCAAAGTTTAGATTATTTATATTTTACCAATTTATTTAATTTTAAGATCAGCAATAAACAGTTGTTATAGATAAAACACCACAAGAATGTTTTAATGTTAGTTCACTATTGAATGTATGATTATAAGCACGTGGTTTAACTTAGCATATCTCTTGCGGCAGTTTTCTTTTAAGAGTTATTGTTATTGTTGCTTGAGGTTTTCCTAAATAATTATAGGCCCTAAAGTGTGGACCCAGAAGGCAAAGGTTGTTTTTTTATTATTAATGTAATGAGTTTCTATTTGGCGGTTCTATCAGTGGCGGCTTGCCCATAAGGGCTCTCGGACGCCGCCCCTCCAAAAGATTTGAAAAATTAAAAAAAAATTAAATACCCATTCAATTATAATTATACATCTAATTAATCAAAGTGTTTTTTTCAATCACATACATCGAAAATGTAGGGAAAAAACACGCAAAATAGCGCGAGAAGTTTGTATTTGTAGCCGTGGGGCGCTGGCCAGAACGTCCCAATCCATTACCATGCAGTTATATGAAGAGTGGTAGTGGTGGGGGCTGCTGGTGCTATGACGCGTCTAAGCTTGTGCCTTATGGAAGGCTTGGGACAGCATCCGAGCATGCGCAGAGCGACGTATTTAGTGAGTCGGAAAGAAGGATGGTCTCTCTGCTACAAGCAATATAACTAAAGGTATGTAAATAGAGTTTGATTTACATATGCTAAGTATTTCAGAAACATATGGCATCACAAATTTAACACCTAGATTGCCTTAAAAACTCACTAAAATACACAAAATGTTCAAACACCCCGGTGGTGTGTGCCCCCCCAGCATTTTACTCACGAGCCGCCACTGGTTCTAATACCGTACCGAGTTCTTTGTGTAATTGGTTATTTCTTATAATACCATTTCAAGTTGGCTGACAAGGAAGAATATTTTCAGGAAAATTTTAAGGTTTTTATTTTGTTCTCAGTAGGAGTACGCCATACTGGACTTGCATACAATAAAAGTAGTATTATATATTTAAGTAGGCCTATATATTTATATAGGTCTGATTGAAGAGTAATAGTCATTTATCTATATATATAAAAGCCAAAACCCACTGACTCACTCATCACGATTTCTCAAAAACTACCGAACGGATTGGAATGTAATTTGGTATGTAGCTTCCTCCAGGGCCATAGGTGCTCACTAAGAAAGGGTTTGAAAACATTTGAAATTTTAGGAGGATTTATGGTTGTTCAAAGTTATTAAAAAATGACTTCTTCAAAACTACAGAACGGATTGGAATGAAATTTGGTATGTAGCTTCCTCTAGGGCCATAGGTGCTCTCTAAGAAAGGGTTTGAAAAAATTCGAAATTTTAGGGGGGTTTGGGGGGGTTCAAAGTTATTAAAAAATTACATCTTCAAAACTACCGAACGGATTGGAATGAAATTTGGTATGTAG
>JAGFPH010010118.1:0-11036 GCA_018207615.1 Philaenus spumarius
AAGTCCGATTCGGGTTTACTCGGGGGCATTCGGTAGTGTTCGGGTTAATATAATGCAATTTATACTATATTACAAGGGTACTATAACAATTTAAAGCTCTTAATTTCTCTAAGTGACCTTCGGTCGGATTCGGGAACGATCGGTAATGTTTGGGGTGTTATAATACAATTTATACTATATTACAACGACACTATAACACCATGTATCTCACACAAGGTTGCTGACGGATGGTAAACTTATATACTTCACAAAACAGTAGATTCTCAACAGAGTCGGCCTAGCTTAACCGCTAGCGCTGCGGACTCGGGTCATGGTGATACCCGGTTCGACTCTCGGCGACACCCAAACTTTTTTCAAAGCAAAAAATTAAATTAAATTAAATATTAATTATTACAAAACAAGATGGCTGCCAAAAAAAAAGATGGCGGCTCAAAATTCCCCAAAATCTTTAAAAATCCAAAATTCCCAAAAATCAAAAATCCCCAAAATTCCAAAAAATGTTAGGACCACCAAAAAAAAAACCCAAAATCCAAAAATGTTAGGTTAGGACCCCCAAAAAAAAAAAAACCCAAAATCCAAAATTCCCAAAAAATGGCTTAGGTTAGGAACCAAAAAAAGGGGGCGTGGCTTGGGTTAGGAACCAAAAAGGCCCAAAAAAATACCCAAAAAAAGTGGGCGTGGCTTGGGTTAGGAACCAAAAAGACCCAAAAAAACACCCAAAAAAAGGGGGCGTGGCCCAAGGTCAATGACCTTCCCCCACCACTTTTGGCGCCATATCACCGGGGACTCTACTTATAAATTCAAATAAATAAACAATAATTGGCATTAATTTGCGTCGTGCACATCAAATTGTTATAATATAGTTCCAACACAACACACACGTCACATTTAAAAAATTGAATTCAAAATAAAATTGAGGAAGGTATGTGACACATTACTATCTGATTATTCGAAATCAGTTAGAAATTATTTAGGAAAGTCACAGTAAAAGAAGAAATAAATAAACCTATCTTGCTTATTATATAGTAAAATTATTAGTGTTTTTTCTTTAGGCAGAATAGTAGCCTTACGGGTTCCATTGTAGATCTAAGTATAGCAAATGTGTTTCACATTCGTATACAATCCCTGCGGACTTTAGAAAGATATATTTATAGGACCGTTAGATATACCAGAGAAGTGGGTGTAGAGTAATTTACACCACTTTACTAAATTACTTGAGACGAGCTGCAACATTTCTGGAGACTGTCTGTGTCCCTTATATTTGTATCTGCTGGAGTGTGAATAATTCACAAATAAAGATGTAGTGTCATTGTGGTATAAGATACCTGTTTTTTTTTTCTATTACATGTACATATTCCTATGTAACTTTTATTGTTGATTCATTGATTAGTATATTTTATATAATTTTCTAACTTTATCCGTTGAAGTTATGTACTTTACTAGTTTTGTAACACATTCTTAGTTATTCGTTATTTTAATTAGTTTTAATAAGTATGGTAAACTGTATTCCATAAAATAAAAGATTTCATTTCGCAACCTCGTACCATTCCCAAGGTCAGGGACAAGTACTGTTAGCCGCTTCTACCTGTATTTTTTAAACAAGTCCTTGGCGTGGTGACGTATGATTAGGAATCTACCTAAGGAAGGGAAAGAGGGATAATAAGTCTCTTTAGTTTTATAGAACCATTCTTGTTAGCATTAGTTTACATACAGAACCATCCGATGATGTTAACTTGGTTATCAATAAATGTTTTCAGTTTATTTGTGTAGTGTTATTCACCGAACTTGATGTTGGGTCTTTAATAATTAAAAGTGAAGTAAAATAGACTGACTTCTAACAACTGAGTTATTTAAGAATACAAATATTGATGATTAAGTGAGTGGTTTTCCGAAGTAAATAATAAATAGTTTAGATTTTAGGTAGATTTCGACAAAGTAACTGTTTCCGTTTCATAGTCCCTGTAATAAAAAAATAATTTACAACTTGAAAGTTATATATATATATATAGACATCACTTTGTATGGGCACTTTGTGCTTTGTATGGGCACGGTAAATGCAGTAAGTACTTCCAGGCTGATTCATGAAAATTTCGAGGAGTTTGATAAAGGAAGAAATCTAACCAAGAAAGTAGGAATGGTAATTGTTTTATTTTAGACGAAAAAATAGTATATTTAAAAAAATAAACAAATATTGTATCCATTTAAAGGATATATACAAATGTATTGTAATAGTTTTAATTATTATCTTATTATGTAATACTACCGAATAAAACATTTTTGTACTACCCCCATCTCTTCTGCAACGATTGTGGCAAAATAAAATATATACAATATAAAAAAAGTATACAAGAAATAACAATAAAACCAAAAGTTTAATAAGCTCATTAACATATTGAACTTTCAAAGCTCAATGCCAAAGTCCATAAGCTCCATCACCGTGCTTTGCTAAGCAGGTCAAATATAAGAGCGTTGCCAGATTAGGTAGTTTTTATTAGGAAATTACAAAGTGCTATCAACTTTATCTTTAGAAACTGAAAACTTTCTATTGTAAGTTAATTCAAGTTTATCAATTCTTGGGTTCATGGATCACCTGTAACTAGTAACTTGCATTTCTGTGGAGTAGTAGGGTTTAGTTTCTTTCCTAGTGATCATTTGTTGACAGAAATGTTTTAGTCTTCAAATTATAATTATTAATTTCCTTGATATGCTGTACATCTAAAGTTTAATATATTATGTTTGTTTTCGCCTTTAAGTTTTGCACTTGATAAATTTAATTGACACATACTCAAACGATAATATTACGTTTGCACAAAAAATGGCATACATTACATTTTGTAGGCCTACATATACATAAATTTCTAAGTAAAAAGGTTTAATGATATGCACATTACATTACATTTAAAATTAGTTTATAATTTTTAAAACAGAAAGAAGTATAAGGTTCCTTTGTTTTCCATAGGTTACTACAATATAATGGTATTTTTAGTTTGTGATAAAATTACAAAATTGAACTATTCTTATATTTCTTATAATTAAAATTTAAAAAATATCAAAATAAAACACTGTCGATTAAACCTACGAAGAAGGTTGTGAAATAAATTAAAGCCATAAATAACTAACTCTGAAAGGATTTGCTGCAGATAGACATGATTTGCATATTAAGTCGATTAATACCAAAATGTTCAGTGGAAATTGCTTTTCTCGGAAGTTTTTTGTGATGACAATATGGTAAAAAGTGAGTGGATATGTTCGTGTGTGAATTGCAGATCCTATGTTTACTAAACTAAGACAATATTTCACCTGATTGTGTTAGAATGAAAAGGTATTGCTGTAGTCTACATGTGTAATTGTTAGTGGCTGGCGTATCTTGCTGCCTGGAGGCACATATACAACTTAAAACCCCTAATAGCCCATTCTTATTAGGGTTTTGTTTTCTAAAAGTTTGAAGAAAGCTGCAAGTGTTCTTAATTTTACCTTGATACATCTCAAATAAACATAAATTGAGATTATTCCCAATGTCAATATAATTTCAGTATACCGTTTTATGAGGTCCAAGATCATTCTGAAATTACTGATATTATTCCGATTTTCGAAGGCATTAACTTTTTAAGTTTTATCCTAATAAACTACTACTTAAAGGTATGCAGTATGCAAGTGGTTTTTCTTGATTTATTTGTAATCTTTAAAAATAGTCGTTCTGGACATAATATTAATGATGCAATTTTTTTGTAAATAAAATACAGTAATATTTATGTTTCACTGTAGTTCGAATTTATTGACTAGCGTCCGAAAAATTCTAATTTTATTTTCTCTGGAAAAATCCAGGTAATAATCAGCCCTAAGTAAAATATAAACTTATATAATTCCATTATACAAGATATACCAATATAAAACTTTCGTAAAGGTGTAAATATAATACATGGAAAATTGAAGAGAAATAAAACAGCCCTTTTTTTCACTGGAAATAAAACTTAAACCAGTACCTGAGACAAAACCGTAGTTACGTTTATCCGGAAAACACAATAATTTTAGGTTATTTGTGGTTTAACTAACATTTTATGGTTATCGAACGTATTTACAATGAATGGACATTTAACTGTGTTTCCCATCTTAACTTTGGGGTATGAATGATAATTAATTAGTAAATAATAAGTTTATAATAAGTAATAAACTAAGTTTTCATATTTCCTTCCTGATACAATTTATGGTGCACTACGTTTAAAAAAATATACCAGGAGGAAAGTTTGAGTGATTAAAAAAAAAAAAACAATACAGCAATGTTTAATTACTTGAAGCAAGTGTTATAAAATGGTTTCAAAATGAAATATAAATGTACTTGCCAGTCAGGTGACGCATTAGAATATACTTTTATTTAAGAATATAAACTCACTAAGCATAAAGTACGAGATTTATTTTGAGATTTATTTATTTATTTTATAAAATATTTATAAGACGTTTGAAAATTTTTAATGCCTATTCATAAATACATTGTTAAAAATCAACACATATTACGAGTATAATAGTAATATACAAAAGGTATGTACATACGGGTGCATACGTTCGTATGGGGGTGTGGGGGGGGGGGGGGGGGGGGGGTGCGTGCGCGTGTGTGTGTGTGTGTGTGTGTGTGTGTGTGTGTGTGTGTGAGTACTTGTGCTCTTGTTAGTCTTGGGAGCTTTTATGTAATGTGTGAGCAAACTATAAACAATTTCCTAACCTAACCGGTTCAAAGTTACGGTTATGAGCATTTCACAGTTACTCGTAAATATAATTTTGTTGATCCTGAAACGGGTGCACATACGCAAACAGTCGAAAGCAATTGGCGGTTGACAAAACACCGTAACAAAGTTGTATGAATGATTCATGTGAGTTTTTATGGCACATAAAATAAAGGTAAAAACTATTCCTTTCATAGTTTCTCTTTAGAAAATGTTTAAAGTGTGCTGACAAATAACCGAAAAGATCCAAGTTTTGTAGCTACTAAGGGAATGTATTTTTTCTTTCTTTTATTTTGTAAAATTTTTTAAACTAACGTATGTTGTTTCTATTTTTGAAAATAGTTGTAGTTTCCTATTAATAAATATGTTGTGTATTTATAAGCCTATAAATAGATTTGTTAATTAATTTAATTTCTTGTACTTTAAAGTTAACAAAGCAGACTATAACTAAAGATAATTGCAGTAAGTGTGATAATGTATATATTTAGAACACCATCTTTAGTAAATATTATTGTTTTGGTGGAAGTATTTTTAAGAACTAAAGGATTATACGACGTTAGACCAAGAACAGGCTGAACAAGTGATTTGCATGTGATTGTGAGATTGCCAACGAACACATGGATTGGTGTGCGAACCACTCGTGTATAATTAACATAATTCAATATTTAAAACTATACCCGTTATAAATTTTATTTTAAAACATATATCTGACTTATAAAATGGTTAGCTTGTCCCTTTTAATTGGTGTAAAATTCGATAAACCTTTTTCCCCCGATACATAACTTTACTTTGGTCATCTAAAAAATACGATCTAGAATCTCCGTATTCCTCAAACTCCAAATTAAGATTCAGTAACTTTCAACAAGAAATTGTAACAAGTATTGACTAAGTACAGAGGTTTTGTTAATAAATAGTTGTTACATTTTATTCAGTCAAGTAAAATGATTATCTGTGTATTTTAAATGTTCACCTTATTTTAGCTCGGATAATAAGAATACATCAACTAAATATGCTTTTTTAATAGATAAATCAAAGATATAATCAATATTTTGCCTAAACGATGCATCAATTTAGACAGAAGATCTTGGAAAACTTGTTTAGGCAATATACGTTGTGATGGGAAAATTTTTATCTTAAAGTTTATAGAAAAAATCTGAATAACGTCATCACAGAACGGAAGATATAACCATTCCCTAAACACATTTACTGTTAAAATTTTGATAAATGCTTTACTTTATCAATTATGCCATCCTTCAAGTGTTAATGATATTACTTCCTTTGACAGTTAGGGTGGTAGACATGGCGAGATTTTAAAGTGCAAAACTAAAGTGGAAAGTAAACTTAAATTGAAGTACTGTTTATCGGTATCATTAATTTAATAATGAAAATATTGCATTAGTTTAGAACTGTTTTCCAAATCTCACTTACTGATTGGTTTAATTTGTTTTTAAATTGTTAATGTATATTTGTATAGCTGTTTTTAAATGGTATGTTTCATATTCTTGTAAGTATTTGTTTACAATGTATGCTTTAGCAAGGGAAGTGACTGTCTATTATTAAGTTATTATTTTTTTAATATGAGATACGCATGCGTGCTTCACTCGCTAAATTTTTTTAAAGCAGAATTTCTGTTTTCATTGTATAACGAAAATAAATAAAATGCATATTTCTTTAAGATGTAAAACCAAAAAATAAATATTTCAGTATTTTCTGTTGTATAAAGGCTTATGTAATTGTAATATTGGTTTAACTGATTTTGTAAAAAAAATTAGTTATAAAGATCATCATTGGTTAGATTAATATGTGTATGGTTAATACAAAACTGTGCTTTATCAATTGGAAAACGTCGTGAAAACTGAATTTAAAACCTTTTTGACTAAATCAAAGCTAAAAGAAAGTATTTTACTTTATTGCTTGTTGCAAAAAAGTAACTATAATTTAAACTTAAAATTACTTTATATATTATTTGCTCTGCCAAGCTCATGACTAACATAATTTATTTCTGACTTCTACTAAATTAAAGGACATAATTAGACACTATTCACATTTTGTTAAAACAGACGCGTCACTGAAAGAAATATTGTTTCCTCTAAATATGATGATATCTTGATATCTAAATATCTTGATAAAGCTTTGTATTATAGATGTTAAACTTGTTGAAATAGATTTAGTATTCCTAAATAAATTTCACATACTACTCTGAAGAGACTTATTCAGGTAGTTTGGTTGTATTAATTACTTTTAACACTCAAAACTTCAGCTCTCTATTGCAGTTCTCTAGATACTGTGAAGAATTTATGAGTGCATTTTGTCATTTATAAATATGTATTTTGAAAAAGGTCTATTAATACATGTTAGTATAATATACAAATCAACTATAGTATAATTTTTAAAATATTTAGGCGTATACATTGAAAAAAGTTTACTTAAATAAAAATTTACGTAAATAGTATTTAAAATGTACATTTATGTATATTCTTTTTGAACCATTTTACGTTTATAGTTATTGAAAGGTATTTATTTGTGTAATACTTGTTTAAACTTGGGTATTGTATGTTTTTTTAATTATCTTTTTATATTATTATTGAAAAGTATGTTTGTGTACTGGAATCAAATGTTACCATATACAATTTGTAAATTATTAGGTTTAAAATACATTAAAAATACTAAAAGTTTTTGTTTTTGAAAGTAAGATCCTACTCGAAACGCAATGTGTAAGCAATTTTGTTATACAATATTCGTTGCGTTACAAGTTGCCACAAGTAGATAGACAAGTTATGATGTAATATTTTCTTATTCATTGCATTTCAAAGGATAAATATGAACGTTTGAAAGATTGCAAACAAAATTGTCGAAAAGTTCAGATGTTATTGTTATTTTAAATAAACGCTAAAATATTTGATTTATATGACACCTATAAGGTCCTGCGATAGCGATCAAGCGATTATCATTATGTAACCTAAACAAAGAGATGCAATGCTTTGTTTGTTATTCGTACATAACATGTTTTCTTGCAAAAGTATAAGTAAGTTTAAGCATTTGCTAGAAACACGCACGAAGCATAAATAATATAATTCCGTGAAAGAAACAATGACAAGTCACAGCCAATAAGAGGAAGTAACGTTTTTTTTTTAATCACATACACCCCATGCAATTTATTAGTTGTTTATAAGAAGTGTGTTGTCGTCGTCTTGTTTCAATTCATTGGGATCAGTCTAATTTGTTTTACCTTTTCAATCACACGTTTGATTTATATGCCAAAGTTGTACACTAGTTATGTTTGAATACCCCACGTCAAGTAGACTCTTGTTCTCGATATGGATTTAATATTTCTTCTATGTCAAATATAATAGCATACTAAATCAAAATAACATAAAACACACATATACATTATAAAACATTATATACACAAAGTAAAATGTTTTCCTATTTGACCGAATTATAATACTGATACTGTATATAAGATTTTTTCAATTGAAAAACTACAGATGTATAAATAAAACAGATTGTCTTGTTAGTTGTCTGGAAATTCAAAGCTACCCAAACACAGATATTTGTTTACATATGTAGTAATTAAAATTATACTAGATGTGTCCGTAATAGAGGGCTAAATCAGGGACTGAAAAAAAATATCTAACTACCGTGACTAATTAAAAAAATACTTTTAGTCCTAAATACCTTAATTGGATTGTGTATTTAAGAAAATGTTAACTAATAAGAGCTAAATGGCGTAAACAACCTAAATTAATTGAATGACAGGAAATACCAGGAATCTAATTCGGTATGTAATATAGCACCACAAACTTTAACCTAATGAATTACAAATAACTATAAACTTTCGATACGAAAGTAACCACAAAGAAAGTAAAGGATACACAAAATAACAACATTCAAAAAATAAACAAAGCAATATGAATTTTAACATTATGTATAGTATTAAACTAGTTTTTTTAAAGTTTGTATTGGTGATGGATATTGTTAATGTTTTTTACTCTTAAAAGAATAATAAGTATGTAAAAAAATATACCCTGGAAAACTATTGCTACACATTAAGATAAACAAAATCACGTATACTTAAAATATTATAATATTTAAAATGCTCACCTTAGCATTATCTAAGCTAATAAGAAGAATAAATCAACTAAAAATATCATTATAATAAATATACACAAAGATATAAACATTATTTTGCTTAAAAGATGAGTCAATTTAATCTGAACGCCTCTTAAACTTTGTTAGGCAATATTCTGTGTAATGGGCAAACTCTTATCTTAAAGTGTATTAGAGCATCTCTCAAATGACATCATCACAGAAAGGAAGACATAACCGTTGTATAAACGTATTTTTTTTCAAATTTTGATAATATGCTTTACTTTATCTCTTCCTTTCATCTTTCTTGTTTTAAAGATACCACTTTCTTTGTGGTTTATGTGTAAATGTGTTAATTTTGATACAAACATTTAAGCTTATAAAAATGTAAAACAATTTGCAAAAGTTTGTGTTTATTTGAAGAACAAATTTGAAGAAAATAGTGACTGCCAAAGTTTGAAGAACGTAAATAAAGGAACCTTATTTTGTATACAATTTAAGTTATCATAACGCTTGACAGAAATGTATAATTAAAATTAAATCAAACTTGGTAACCCACTTTTCTTGACCATTAAAAATTTTGTTCGAAACCTCTGTCTGTGGTGTTACAGCACATCATATCTTAAAGCTATTCTAAACTTGCAGTTGTGGAAGTTTTTTTCATTTTTAATTTCCTCCTTTATTATCTCAAAGATCGACCAGCCAAAGTTGTGTTGACGATGATTATATTGAATAAAAGCTTGCGTGAATCGATTGTTCTTTGAGTAAGCTTTAACATTATTTACAACAGCTGAACCGTTACATCTGTAATTCTTGACCTCTCTCATACCGAATCTCCTTAATATTTAGAAAGTGGAATTTTCAACACACTGAACTCAAATTTGAAGATATTTTACTTAGATTGCAGTTATTTCCAAGGTGAGTTTTCCGGAAAATGTTTAAATGATTTTTCATTTCATAGTTCCTACACCCTGAAATTCCTACACATAAAATCATATTAAATCAGTCCAACTAGGTAGCAATGTGCAATTTTGTTGTTAATCCTAAAATGTATTACAAATTTAATGAATTTGTACACTAGTAATGTTTGAATACCCCACGTCAAGTAGACGATGTCAAAATCGCTGGAATTGCAAAATAATATTTCACTGGCTAACCCTTGTGCTTACTTCCTTACTGGCACACTATTTTTAACCTGAGCTCATTTGTTATTTCAACGAGCGAGGACTGCTGTTCACAAAACTACTAGTAAGGATTGATCGACAGCATCGCCATAAAAGAAAAAAATAACTATAACTTTTTAGAAACATAATTAAGTAATTCCAAATTGTCTAAGTTGGTTTCTTTGGTAATCAATGTAAATGTATTCAACAAACGTGTGATGGTACAGAATCGGTCACACCTAGAAGTGTGTTGCTAAAATAATGATTCAAATCAGCTGTTATTTGTTATATATTATGTCTGGGAGCCAACTCTAGTATTTTAACCATTTTCAACCATTAAAATGTACACATTTAGCAAAATCCTGTCTTAGTGCACTTCTACATAGTAGCATACATTTACCCTGAAAATGTATGTTTCTAGCTACCATAACTTTGGCCGTAAGTTGATTTTAAATCAGTCAGTCTTTCAGGACTTTTTATTATATACATTCAGATATCACAAAAACTACGTTACACAAAACAAAAAATCTTTTTCTTGTTGACTCATTTTAAGGTTGTTGGAGAAATAACAAACATATAGCCCCTAAGCTTTACAATACCTTTATTTGATATTGGACTCAACTTACAAGGTTTTCTATTATTTTTTTTCTTAAATGTAGTCTTTTTAAATAAGGATGTAATCTCGACATTTGTAAATTCTTCAAAACTAATTCCCAGTCACAAAACATGCAATTTGGATTTGAAAAAGAATTTTCCTTCGATTGCTTATTTGCTAGATTTCCCGTTAAACCACGTTTATAAACTAGTTAGTATGGATGCTATACGTACAGAATGTAATACACCCTGTGTTTCAATATATTGCACAAATTACAGGTTCAATGTATGCTAAAGATTTATGTATTTGAAACCACTTAATGGATGATATTGAATATTCCACATAAATCGCATTAGTTAATTATTGGACACACAGAATGTTATATAAAATGCTCTGGTACAGATAATTTACAAACCAAACAGTTATTGAAGTTACAATATTAGTTTAGCTATAAACATGGAGCTGACGTTG
>JAGFPH010010118.1:16431-27882 GCA_018207615.1 Philaenus spumarius
AGTATGTTTGTAATATTTTTTGGAAATAGTTGTATTTGCTGATAAATAAATGCGTATCTTGTTCATTTATAGACCTATTTATAGCTTTATTTATTAATTTTCTTGTACTATTTCCTTAAATATTGTTTTGTTAGAAGTATTTTTTATTTCCTAACAATTAATTTACATACGATTGTTAGAGTGCCAATGAACAGAGGGATTGACATGCGAGAAGCATTTATCAGCCTCCTCGAGTGTATTTGATACAATTCATTACCAACAATTTTACCCACTATGAATTATATTTTTAAATAACATAATTGCCTTTTTAAATAAAATTGTAAGCTTGGTTTTTTTTACTGAGGTAAAATTCGGGTAATAACTAGTAATAGTGAGGTAAAAACTCGTCACAATGATAATACTAACATAATGTCATTTTCATTTTAAACATTTTTTGTTAAAAAAACTATGTTTGTAATAATTTTTTTAATAGTTGTAGTTGTAAATAAATAAATATGTTGTGTATTTATATGCTTATTTATAACTTTATTTATTTATTTTATTGTACTATTGTCTTAAATATTGTTTTGACGAAAGTATTTTTAAGAAATAAAAGTTTAAAGGATGAGTCAATTTAATCTGAACTCCTCTTAAACTTTGTTAGGCAATATTCTGTGTAATGTGCAAACTCTTATCTTAAAGTGTATTAGAGCATCTCTCAAATGACATCATCAGAGAAAGGAAGACATAATCGTTGTATAAACATATTTTTTGTTCAAATTTTGATAATATGCTTTACTTTATCTCTTACTTTCATCTTTCTTGTTTTAATGATATTACTTTCTTTGTCTTTTATGTGTAAATGTATTAATTTTGATACAAACACTTAAGCTTATAAAAATGAAAAACAATTTGCCCAAGTTTGTGTTTATAACTACAAATTTGAAGAAAATAGTGAATGAAAAAGTTTGAAGAACGTAAATAAATGAACCTTATTTTGTATACAATTTAAATTACCATAACGCTTGACAGAAATGTATCATTTAAATTAAATCAAACTTGGTAACCCACTTTTCTTGACCATTAAAAAGTTTTGTTCGAAACCTCAGTCTGTGGTGTTACAGCACATCATATCTTAAAGATATTCTAAACTTGCAGTCGTGGAAGTTTTTTTCATTTTTAATTTATTCCTTTATTATCTCAAAGATCGACCAGCCAAAGTTGTGTTGACGATGATTATATTGAATAAAAGCTTGTGGGAATCCATTGTTCTTTGAGTAAGCTTTAACATTATTTACAACAGCTGAGCCGTTACATCTGTAATTCTTGACCTCTCTCTCATACCGAATCTCCTTAATATTTAGAAAGTGGAATTTTCAACAAACTGAACTCAAATTTGAAGATATTTTACTTAGATTGCAGTTATTTCCAAGGTGCGTTTTCCGGAAAATGTTTAAATGATTTTTCATTTCATAGTTCCTACACCCTGAAATTCCTACACATAAATTCATATTAAATCAGACCAACTATGTAGCAATGTGCAATTTTGTTGTTAATCCTAAAATGTATTACAAATGTAATGAATTCCCTTTGTTTGAAAGTATTACACATCCTAAGAGTAGCGCATGTACCTTTTGTTCTAAAGTTATTTTGATATCATCAACTAAATAGGCGGGCCAAATAGGGACTGAAGAAGAAGGAATTCCTAATTTCCTAAGAAAGCAAATTAAAAAAATACATCACAAACGTGTCGTAAATCTTCTTCGTTTGTCTGAATAGTTTTTGAATAAAACAATGTTCGAATGAAAGTATATGTTAAATTCTTAGTTTGTAGTAACAAATGGAACTTCGGTATCTACATGCTACTCTCATGAAGGCCAGTAGTAAGGCATACATTACGTTTTCACACATGTATGAGAACGAAAAGGTAGACTTTCTTTTCTCACAAGGTATGCAACTGGTTTTTAATAAATATTTTATAAAAGCTCCATAGTTAGTGGAACGTGTAATTATAATCAACCACGGATAACAGCTGTGGCAGAAACATGCTAATTGCGTATAACCAAGGCAGCAAAGTTTACAACATTGGCTACTATAAAGCATTATTTAATATCACTTATTATAACATCTCAGATGCAAATTAGTTTGTAATATCTCCCTCTACACGGCTTACTCGGGAACTAAGTTATATCCATGCGGTGCTGGAGTGACGTCATTCCATAGTCTTGAAGCATCCACTACATAAAAAACTAACCTTGAATAGTTTTCCTTCAAATAATTATTAAATATTTATACATTTTAAGGTGCAATTCGACATTTTATTGGGAAAACTACCCTGCTTTTGACCCGTGATTTGTTAAAATGGGTCGGTTGTGAGGGACACATTAGGATAAGTAGGAGATGATGTATCAGTTAAATTTGTTACCGAGGCTAAGTTGCTATTAGGAAGAGGTTATGTTGTTATTAGGATAAGAGGTTAAGTTGTTATTAGGATAAGAGGTTAAGTTGTTATTAGGATAAGAGGTTAAGTTTTTACTACGGATAATTTTACAACGTTATATGCATCTGATTTACAATTTAACCTGAAATAGTGCCCAGAGTAAAAAATGGCTGATTGTAGAAGTGCAAATAATCTTTTAGGTATCACCTCTTTGCCACTCTTCTCTGTATTTCTTCATCCCCAAGATAGTCACACACTTATCCCGATACATACCATCAAAATATACTTTGCTTTTTACTATGATAACAACAAAGTACTAAGTTTTTGTAATAATTTCCGATCTTATTGTTAGTAATAGATTAGTATTTAGCGTTTTGTTTGAATACTATAAACACACATGTTTCCTGCAGTTTATAATATTAAGTGTGACCACAGTCAGTACTTGGATAAATTCCAATATAAGTTAAGAAATAAAACTTACACAATAATTCACACAAACAACTATATAACATGTTTAAATTAACACGTACATAACCTATCCCCTTTGTTGAAACTCATTCCAGTTACACAATCTGTCAGTTCATTGGTATTCTCAGGTACTCCATGGTTAGCCCTTCCCTTCCTATTTCACTAAACCCTCAATATTTAGATATTGGTTTTAAGTTGTTTATGTAACTTTTAGTTTTTAGTTGTCCGATTATGCTTATTGGCGAAACAGCTGTAACAATTATATTTTTGTTTTGGTAAAATGTTGTGTAAGTTTTATTGTTTATATTGTTCAGGTTGTAAATAAACTTTTCTTGCACTAACATTAAACGTTTTTCATTCATTTAAAACAGGTAATTTAAATTTTCCAACAATAAAATACTTATAATCATTAAAAAAATAAAAACGACAATCTGCACTTGCTGTATAATTTATTACAGTTTAGGTAAACTATTTCATTTAAATTAACTGTTTAATCCAGCTGTGTTTGAACTGTTACACATAAAATACAAAGTCCATGTTTTAGTTTACTAATTTGTAAACTTTGTCCCTTGGATGATGTAAATTTGTTGGCAAAGAACCAAGAATGTATCAGATAATATATGGTTGGGATATGTTATATTTATGTAGGCTATGTTATATGGAGGATTATATTTTTCTTCATATAAAAACCTTAACTATTAGTTTAACATATTTTTTGAAAAAAATCATATTTAAAAGCCCTGACTAAGACATTGTTTAATCTTACGTAATAATCTTATAATACATATTTACCATCTAAGCTTTGATTATTTATAATCCTATTTCTTTTAAATACGTGTAGATGTACTAAGGGAGTTTGAAGTGTGAAGCTCGAACTCTCTTTCCTAATTTATTATTTCCCTATTTTCGCAATCAAACTTTGTTTGAATATTTTTGTAAACTCGTTAATAAAGTTTGAATTGTTACAATTTAAGTAGGCGGAACATTTAAGCAAAGCTCAGTCGGTCTTAATACTCCTGATGAATAACCCGCCTAAACAAATTTTATAACGTAATTTATAAGCAAACTTGAATTCTTTTTTATCATTTCCCTTTTTACTGGCTAATAGTGTTTTAAGAACTAAAATTTTTTTATTGAATTATTTGATTTAAAAAGCATTTTAATTAGTAACGCCACGTAAAATTATTTAATATTTAGAAATTAAGACATTTTCTTTGCACGTCAAATTTTGTCTAAATTAAATAGAAGTGAACATTTTAAAACCCGTTTACTATTTTACGTATTTGATTGTGCAATGTGCATTTTGAGTTAATTTATTTTTCTTTTAATCTACTTTAATTTGACATGTCACGAGATTTGTACGTATGAGTACTTTAAACAAATCCTAATTGTGGGAAGGGGTGGATCCCAAATAATTGTCAGATGAAACTTAAGTGTTTGACTCAATTTAATTCCACACAGAAGTTTATAAAACATGGGTGCCAACTTATGATTGCCAATATTCCATACATATTTTCAGACGAATTTTATCTTCAAGTTGTGTTATATATGTTACAGATGAATTACCCACTATGCGTATATACGGTTCCTATTTAACTTGTATTACCTTAAAGTCTGCATTAACAAAATCTACACATTCCTAGCTGCTATAAGTAATTACAGCAGACGTAATGAAATTTGTATGATTCCAGACAGCTAACTCTGCTCATTGGATACCTAACAGTGAAGTGTGAATATTAAATTTAATTAAATACAAGGATTAAACTGTAAACACATTCCTGTATAGTTTGTGGTTTAGTTGCATTTGTGGAATATCAAAGTATGCAGTACAAATATATAGAACACTGGAAAAGACCAATTCGTGCATTGAACTCAAACCTTCGTCCGTCCCTTCAGCGAAATAACCGTTAATTTATTAGGTAAACAATATGTCTTTCATGTCCAAAGGTATATCTGGATTGATCTAAATATTCCTTATTGAACTCCGTTAAGCTGATACCTTTTATTAGTTAAATAATTTCCGCACATATCATCTTGTTCTGTAAAACATTAGAATATTTATTCAATATGTTTTATAATAATTAGATCATCCCGTGTTTTGTGATTTTAAATTTGTGTAGCTCTTTTCACTATGCAAAATTCAATAAATTATAGAAAGGTGGATTATTGATCATCTTTATAAATAGAAATTAAGATGATCTCTCAATTGAAAGTGCTTGGTGTAAGTTGATCAAAAAACAAAAATATCTTTATTTTATCTTGCAATTTTTTTCTAAATAATTCGTATAAATGCTTTTTTTTGTTAAGTTTAAAATAATAAATGTTGTAATACATATTTCTGTTTTATTTACATTACTAAAAGGAGATTTAAAGACGTTGTTAAAATTTGGTTGATTCATAAAGCCGTCTTCACTAATTCATCAGGACGCTAATTAATTTACAATTAATTTTAAATTATGTAAGAAAAATCATAGCTACATGAAATGTTATTAAATTCTAGAGCTATATATGTATACAAAATTATAGATGTGAGAAGTAGGTCTATGTTTCCATAAAGTAGTTTTTATTTATAAATATTGTAGACCTGAAAATTAAGTTAATCTTTACTCAAACAAATCATCTTATTTAGCTGTAATTACTTCTGCATAAAAGTACAAGTAGGCTATGAGACGTAGCCTTCCATAAAATATTGAAGTTAATACTTCTTTAGGCGAGTTAGGTAGTTATGTTGAAAGATGTTGGATGGGTATAAAACTCCGGTTTAACGTCATGCTGTAGCGTAATATATACATTAGTATTATTTTCGGTGTACATCAACTGACACGCAGCAAAAGAGAGAAAGTTGCGCGCGCAGCGCGTTGTATGTATGTATATAGTATCTATGGATATGTGCAATTCTTTATGTATAAATATAATCTGATTTAAATTTAGTGGTTAGGGCATTGTCGGATACATGTATTTTAACTGGTAAATGTGTACATTTATTATATGGATTACAAATCTGCAGGTTAATAATACTATATGTTAAAATTTTTGATTTATATACGTTAATTATTTAGAAGTTATTAATATTGCAATGAATAAATTAATAATCGAATATGTTTATAAGTTATATGAAGAAGTATTAATGTTTTCGAAGGTAAACGAATCTTTTTTTCTAAATACGTTTAAATGGATGTATTAATTTTAAGTATTAACTTCATTTTCAATTTCATTTTATTCTGTTACTTTTTAAAAAAAACTTGCTTGCTTATTCAAACTCGCTTATCAAATCAAATCTCGGCTTATTTAGTTAGTATACAATACAGATTAAATCAATTCACACCCAGCATATATTTCCGAATCTAATATAAAATAGATTAACAATAATTTTAACATATCACCTACCAACAACAACATTTACCCAAATAACTTCCTTATGCAAACAATAAGTTAGGCCAGCCTGGGATCCACCACGGTGTCAGCTGCAAGGGTGGTTTTTATTAAAAACTTAAATCTTCTCATTTGCATACAGATGACGGTGAAAGGTTACGATGGGGTGTTTTTAAGTAGCTATACTTTAAATTAGTTTGTAATGTTCTACTTAAAACTATTTAATGCTTAGCTAAGCAGAAATATTAAATAGTATGTTGCCCATGGCATTTATAATTCTCTAGCTGTGTGTAAATATAAGTACAGAATTATACCCACATACAGGGTGTTAATGAAATTTTGCAACAAACAGAACACTAAAGAGGTCTTGAGACTGGTGTGAACTCATACTTATTTTTAAATACAGAAATCTGTATTTTATTGATCCGAACCTTGGAGGTTGTCAATTTCGTTGCAAGAACTACAGACTGTAAACATGTATTGCTTATCATATGTATGCTCTCAGCATCTTTCTGGATGTTGACCCGGCTTTTCAGAAGGTCTATTACAAAGATCTTAAATATAAACTACAGACTGATAAATATAAAAGAAGCCCAACTTAATTCTATTGGCAGTAATATAGAAACTGGCGCTATAGCACAAGTTTACCAAATATATCTAATATGGGCAAGTCAAGTTTCTTTTACAAATCACTAGTTAATTTTGTATTTCGTTGGTTATTCTAATTTGTCAACGGCGTACTTCTCAATTTTCCTGACTCAAATTTAATTTGTTTTCTCAATACAGTACATTATATTGTTTGTACACTAAGGTGGGTGGTTTCTTATATGTAATAGTTTTATGTTAAGTAAAATAATCTTCTATAATTATTATATTATTAAAAAATTTTATTCAAATTTTACTCAGACAAATCTATTTTTACTATTATAACTTTTAAAT
Source organism: Philaenus spumarius (assembly GCA_018207615.1). Taxonomy (NCBI): domain Eukaryota; kingdom Metazoa; phylum Arthropoda; class Insecta; order Hemiptera; family Aphrophoridae; genus Philaenus; species Philaenus spumarius. Next base: position 23,630 of record JAGFPH010010118.1, read on the forward strand.
TGCCTTAACTTATTACATTATAAATAATTTATATTAACATTAATGATATAGTGTGAAAGAAATAAGGTAATACAATATTTTGTCTTTTTAAAAGGTTTGTTAGTACACAAGTTATATATGAAATTATTAATTATTTTATTTATTTCAAGTTCTAAGCAATCCTAAACCTTATTAAAAAATGTATTCGTTTTCAGTATCCAGGCCACTAACTGAATAAAATAAACTATGTTACCTTTATTTCCTTCAGATGATCTTTTTTTTAATTGCCGTCCTGTAGCCAGATTATGTTTTGTGTAGTTTTAATGTTTCAGTTGAGTGATTAGTTGTTATATCTGAAGATGGTATAAAAGAGCTGAAACGCGTCATGTATATATCATGAAATGCCACTTGACGGTAATATCTGTAAGATAATTTATTCTTAATAAAAATAAATTACTAATTATATGTTTAGAGGTAGCAAGGGGTGTTTGGCCAATGCACGCATCCTAATAACAACAAATGTTAAGTAAGTTTTGTATACAAAAATTGTAACACTGTTTTGTAATAGGCTTAACATTTTAGTTGCTATCAATGTCACAATTACACAATTACCACGAATGTATTAGCAGTTGAGTTATTTAAAACTATAAGCTACCATTTATTAAAATAACAACTAGAAGCAGTTTAGGACTTAATTTCAAATGTATAATTAATTCATAATATCACTAATTCTCCATGCTTTAGTTAAAAACACAGAATCTCTCCATAACCGACAACCGCTTGGTCCGTTTATTTCTTTCTCTATTTTTGTTTCATTTTTCAATTATTTGAAACTGAACTTAAATATAATATATTATTAAGAAACTTGTTTTTTATACAAATACTAAACGATTGCATCTGTTCCAGTCCCTAGATTATAATCAATGGATATAGTTAGTTATCGAGGTCATGAAGTACATTACAACAGAAAATGCAGGGTCTTGACTACGCTCCGATTAGTATTGGAGAGCAACTACTACATTAGACTCTGTTAAACATTTCAGAGCACTGAAATAAATTTTTTTCAGCATTTCTTCAATTATTTTATGTCAAAAAAACCCCAACAATTACAAATTTCTACGTACTAACCCATATCAAAAGTGGCAATTTTATTAGTTATTAGTCTTTAAAATTTCCTTAACAATATTCCGCAAAAATTTATTGTGGACTGTTTTGATCTAAACGTTTTTCGTTTTTGTTGTTAACAAGGTGGTGTCAATTTATAATAGTGTATACTTTGCGTCAGTGTGATAGAGAGAGAGTCTTTAGTCGCCGCCCGTGTGCTGCGTCAAGGTTTCTTATTTTAACCAATTTAGAATAGGTTATACATTTTCACTCTATTTGTTATTACCTGTGTGCAGTTAGGTAGTAAACATGGTTTGTGTGAGAAGCACTAAGCAGAAACCAATAGTTCGGTTTCAAAACTGATTCTAAAAAAAATACTTTAAAATATTATTTCCCAATCTGATTATAATGTATGGTAAGCTTTATGAACTCATATTTAGAAATTATGTATTTGTCTAGAGTCAAGAAAATTCCTTTTTTTATTTTTAACTATTTAAATAAAATGTTTTGTACGAAAATATTATCTATTCACCTTGGTGTAACCTTGTGAATGACTTTAAAAATAAATGTTTTGGAAAACGTCCTTTAAAGTTGGTAACAATCGTATCATTGGTTTAGTTTAGTTATCTCTAACATATAAGGAATTTCTATAGGAGCAGCTAACATGAAACTCAGTTAAGAGTTCAGTTAGTAAAGAAAATAAAGTGTTTGATTTGGTATTATATTAAGTCCTACACACGTTATAATCCGCCCCAAGGGGCTCCTTGCGGTGTCGTCAAAATAACGAACAAATTCCTAACATCGTAAAACTTGCTCTTATTCAGTGTTGAAAAGGAAAATCATAAAAATACTACATGTATTTTTGGACATGCAATCGGTAATGTTTATATTTTGTGAATATAACTGTTGTTTTTAATATTCCACGATATAAAAGTTCTTAAAAATCGCTAAACATTTAAAAATTATTTATACAACTTTTTCAACCATAGTTATAAATTTATTTATTTATTAACTTCATCAACGTTATAAGTTATAAATTATTTTCCTGTTATTATTGACGATATAATTTAGGAGCAATTGGAATAAAAAAGTGCATGGTTCAACCACTTAAAGTTCTGTTCTGTACGTTTAGTAAATGCACAATAAAAAACATTGATTTCTGATTCATAATTTATGGTAATCAGCTGTCTATTTAATAAAAAAACGTCTGTTCTAGTAGCCAGCTATTCTAATGTTAAAAAATTACAGAAAATAACAAATTTGTAACATCACTTTAATTTAAAGAAACAATTACATACATAAATTATTATTATTTTTAAAAGAACTAATACTTAAAAAGAAACATTTTTTATAATTATGGTTCGAAAAAATAAGAAACATTTTCCAAAAACTAAATTATTTAAATTTGATGGTGTAAAAAATATACGGTTTCAATTATTAATTAATTATATCTCTATAAAAACCAAAAGTAAAAATATATTTTCTATTGACTTAAAAGTAGACTACAAATATTTGGTAATTAATATAATATATGTTGTATTCGAACCATTTGGAAGTCATAAATTAAGTTATAAAATCACACTTTCGTTGATAAAACAAGATCTAAACATTCCATCTCCACATTTCTTATTAAATTTCAAATTAATCAATATTCTCATGTGCCATAACTTTGCACATGATACAGCTCAGTAATCATGTTTAGGGAAACTGCCTCATCAATATCTACTTCAAGAGACGCTAGGAAAGCTCCTTTACAGTTAGGGTTGCTTGGGGGTGAAACCAGAGTTATTGTTTAAAATGTATCACTTCAGTTAGTTTTTAACTAAATAAATAGCTAAATGTAAGCTGGTATGTAGCTTAGGTTCAAATAATACAACTCTGTTAAAAGACAAATTAATACTATTTTGTGAACAGAGACTAGGTATTAGGCCCCACAAAACTTATTCTGAATAGTTAGTATGTGTTAAGTTAATATAGTATAAGTGAACATCGATGAGTATTAATTAATATTATTAAATACAGAATCCCTTGAATGGTTCATAGACCAAAATACAGGTATTTTATAATATCTGTTTAATAAATTTGTAGGATCAATTTTAGTTAATAGTTACGATAGTAAATAATATACGATTTTATTGAACTATTTAGTTTATTAAATGACAAACGTATTAAAGGTAATACAACCTAAATTAATCATATCCATTTTTTAAACACAAAATATGTTTTACTACTTATAGGACTAAACTTTCTTTTAAATTATTTGTAAACTTAAGTGTTTTTCCAACTTAAGTGTGTAGTTCCACTACATTTAAATAAACATAGACAATGTAATTGTACTAATCTGTTAAAATATATAGTATATGTTGATAGTTTGGACTCTATAATACTGTCCTGGGGTATATAATATCACTAGTGCTATCTACTTGCTTGGATGTAGACCTTTCAATTTTAGAGAATACATGTATGTGTTTTTATTCCTTCACTGTTTCTAATTAATCGTATTAGTTGGTACCTAATGTGAATAAATACAAATCCGGCTGACTTACTTTGACATTATTAGAAGGCATTTTACTTAACTAAAAGATTCATATTTTTTGCTTCTCATCTTTTTGTCGATATTACAAAACGAAACCATATCAAATGTTTTATCTTTAATTAAATAATGAGGATAGCATTGTAACCGTTGACTTTTGGCTTACATTATTGATAAGCTGACTTAAAGCTTCACAGTTCGTTCCTGTCTCTAGCTGAGGTTAAATAGAGGAACAATAAACCTCTTACTCTGTGAGGTAAAAGATTTCAGCTGTCGTATTTTTGTACACATTTAGTTTATCTCAAGTCTATAAAGTTTCCAAATTATTTTGCTTATTAAATTTAATTTTTGTTAACAGAAAGTAAAATATTCAATAGTAACAATATATAATGTTTCAAGAAGTGACCAGAGTGTTGAAGTTTTGTTTTTTTAAGTAAAACTCACTCCTTCACATAACAAAACTACGTCATGTTCAGAATCCAAAAGTCTTCTTTACTATAGAGTAAGCGGACTAGCCGACCTTATTCTAAGAATAAAAAAAAATTGATATTACACTGTTCTCATTATACTAACTAGTGGACCGGGAAATTCTTCGCTATTGCTTGATTTACCTAACCTAAAATTATATTCAGTTTTT
>JAGFPH010010119.1:0-34002 GCA_018207615.1 Philaenus spumarius
CCCAAAAAAAAAGGGGCGTGGCCCAAGGTCAATGACCTTCCCCCACCCCATTTTACGCCAGACTGTCGCCGACTCTACTCACTATCACTGCAAATATATTTGTTTTAGGTTTTGGTGGAGTGTCTGTAGCTCCCAAACTTCGACCAGCAAAGCTAACAAAGAAAAACAATGCATAAGTAACTGATTTGCTTCAGTTTTTCAACAGATTCAGACATGTAAACCAGCTAACTTAGTTTTGATAAAAATGTTTTTGACATTTAGTGAAAATTACTGAAAAACTCATAAGCAAGCACACAATTTGTTAAACAGACTTTACCTCAGCTGATTTTAGTAAAGTAATAGTTTGTGTACACATAGTCAAAAGTGTTTAAAACATTTAAAAAACTGGTAACACTAGCTTCGTACAAAATCTAGCAAAATATTTTGTGGCAAACTAACTTAGAACTTGTTCTGGCTTGGAAAATAGCCTACACAACTATTAACCTCTAGTCAGGTTTGGTATATTATTACAGCATTATGAGATGTTGATTTTGCTTCACAAACTTATAAAAGTGATGTTAAAAGGTCTATAATATTCAAATACTTTGTTAAATTGTTTTAGCTTCAAACATGACTTATACAGCATATAGCTCCTGTTTTTAAAATTAAAACATTATTACAACCATGAGAAATTAATTTAGGTTTGCAAAACTGACAAAAATTGTATTAGCAAAGTAGAAAAACTATTACATTCAAAAAATGTTAACTAGCTTTAGCAATGTAGAAAATGTATTACTTTCAAATAATTGTTAACTAGCTTTAGCAAAGTAGAAAAGCTATTACATTCAAATAATTGTCAACTTGTTTTAGTTGTAAGCACTACTCACACAACATTTAGGCTCTGTTTAAGATGAACACATTAAGAGTTAAATTGCTAAAAGCTATTTGTTACACTAATTGTTAATAAAATGAGAATTTATGGTAGTAATTTTTGCAAAATTTAGTTTACAATATAATCTTTCAGGTTCGCATGACGTAACCTAAACATGGCATAATTATACAATGTTTTAAACGTATACTCCCCTGTTAAGGAGCATGACATTAATGTTAAATAAATTAATAACACACCTGGTTAACAGAACGAAATTACTTGTCCATATCAGAAAGTATTTGCAGGAGGAAGTGTAGGTACAACATTACAAGAGCTGTGTGCCACGGCTTGGCTCGATGTAGATTGGAAAAAATAAAATGGCCGTTGGTAAAGACTAGAGACGCTTCGAGAAACTTCCAAACAGCTGATTGGAATATCGCGATAAGCAACTGATAGAGAGAAATGCGATAAGCGGCAACAGTACTGCTTGGAGTTAAGTTAAAGTTTTAGTGTGTCGCTAGATGGCGGGAGCTGCCGGATTCGGAAAGATAAATCCGTCTGTATTAGTGAAACGTTTGGGAAACATAAAAAGGGGAAACGTTTCAGTTTTATCTAAAAAAATAAAAGGTTCTTATATTCTGCACGTTTTGTTTTTTTACACGACCTTATTGCTCGCTTGAGCTCCTAAAAAAAATCGATCAAAACGTTAAGGTAACATAAAAGTACCCAGTTCAAATCCACGTTGGGGATTTTACTGTGGGGGCATCTTCTGATCAGAGGCCGCAAGGCGAGTTTTCAGCTGCGAGTTGAAAGAAGCGGGCGTAGTTGCAAATACATTCTACTAATATATTTCGTACACACAGGCTGCTATTCAGCGCCTTCGTGAGTAGAACAATTTCTCAAATTGTTGGTTGAAACCGTAAAACATATAAACTTATGTTTGGAAATTCGTTAAAATATAACAGCTGTTTTCATCCATTAGCTGTAGTACACCAACAACGATGTGAACTTTTTAAGGTTATGTTTACAACAGTAAGTTTCATTTATGTTTTGTTAGTATAAGAATAATAATTAAATGTACATTGATACATTTAACTCGTTCTGTTATATCTGTAAATTAATCAATTAAACATTTTCATAAGTAAATGACTCATTATTTTTGTATAAATGTTATCTAAAAATTAAAATAAATTTTATGTTTTAATTTTATTTGTATAAATATAATTAATTAAAATCAGATTTATTACATACATTTATATAAACTTCTATGGCTAGAAAATTAAGTTTTTTTGTACAAGCTATTCATAAAAAATGGGTAAAAATTTTTTTAAAAATGAAAAAATAATTTATAATAAAACTTCATATACATGTAAAAAAAATCATGCAGCACACTTTTAAAAATTTTCTTAAATAAGCATCCATGCTTTCTTTTAGGCACGTATATGGAGTTTTATTTTAAATAATTCTAAAAAAATGTATAGTTTTGTGAAAAGCATTTTTTAAATGTTTTGTTATTAAGTCTATTATTGGAATGTAAAAGTCATTTTAAGTTGTCTTCTTTTTTTTGTAGTTGACTTCCACATAATGAATTTATAGTTTTGTGTAGTATAATTATTTTCATATCATGTCGTTTATAATTTATGCCTTCTATTTACAGCCTAAGTCATGTTGGTATATTTTATGTTTATCTTTGTATGTGTCTCCGTATTGATTTTTTATAAATTAACCTTAATAGGATACGGTGAAAACCAGCTGATCCGGTTGAAATTGTCAAGGTTGCAAATCTGATTCAGCAAAGCTCTAAACTTGTTACTTGAAGTCAGCAGTCCCGAGGAAGATAATGTGCATTAAATCGTTCACGTGAGACACTAAATCACGGCACACATTGTGAACTGGTCTTTACCGTCGTCATGGTAACAAGTCTACATACAACAATGAGTTGTTTATGTATGTGTTTCCTCAACGCACTATGTATAAGCTGGTTATTGTGGAAGGGTTTAAATTGAACATTATAACTTGTAGTCATTATAAAGTTTTTATAAATATAAGTACAACTTTAATATAGGCCTAATAATTTTGTATAAAATTCTAAAATAAAACAAATAATACAAATTATTTTTTCTTATTACAACCAAACTCTGCTACCAAATATGAAAATCACCTCAATTACAAATTAATTCGACCACGCAGCTAAACCGCTGACACTAACGTGAGTTAAATGAATTTACAAAATTACGTTCATATGTTTTAGGGTTTCAAGGCGCTGAATATCTGACTGCGTTTACGAAATATATTAGAATTTGTTTGCACCTAATCCTCCAGCCCGGCTCACGAGCTGCTTTGTTCCGCTCGCAGAGGAAGAACTAGTTTTGCGAGATGCACCTCGACCTTGGGACCTGGGATATGGTAAAATCCCCTTAAACCTAAACTAAATGTAGTTAATATAACCGTAAAAGGGTCACATAGTTGTTGATGTATTACAGCTGATGGATAAAAACAGCTGTTATAGTATTTTAAAGAATACGACCTTGCGCATGCGCTATATTATTTGAGAACCGTGGACCGTATCAACGTGAGTTAAAAAAAAGCATGTACAAAATAACCTCAAAACTTCAGTCCCCTCAATGATTGCATGGGAGAGATACGGGGGAATGTTTGTATGTGGGGTGTGTGTGTTCACTGATATAACAAAGGTAGAGAGAAGGGATGGATAAAGAGTGAGAGAGAGAGAGAGACAGAGAGAGAGAGAGAAGGGAGAGAGAGAGAGAGAAGTAAAATCGTGTCTTAATTTCCTTTAGCAATGTTTCATTAAAAAATGTAATTACACTTAACTTTTTTATTTACTTTGGAAATAGCTGTTACAAGACATGAAGCAAGAGATATCCCTAAGATAAAAGATTTAAAACAGTTTGGGAACTAATTAAAAGTTCGTTCCTCATGGAGATATTACTTTAGAGGAGGGACGAGGTTTTACAAGCCTTAATTTAGCTAAATAAATAATAAATTAGGTAAAATATTTTGTTAGAACCAAGAGGAGCTTGAGCCAATAATATTAAATTGTACTTAGAAGGAAGTATCAAATAACATAATACGATCACGCAGCTGGAACGAAATCGTACTTCTAAAATTAAGTTTATGTGTTTTATGGTTTCAACCAACTATTTTCGAAGTTGGTCTACTCACGAAGGCGCTGAATTGCTGACTGCGTGTACGAAATATATTATTAGAATAGTAATTGGTTTAGTACACGTTAGCCTCATGCCCCGGCTCACGCGCTGCTTCGATCCAGGATAGCCCTGACTTCGATCTGCATCTCGACCTTACGGCCTCGGGTTGTGGACTGCTTCGCTTCCATCGCCATCGGCCTCAAATCAGAAGCTGCCGACACGGTTGAACCCCCTCGTGTATTCGAACCGGGTACTTTAATGGTACTTTACATTTTGATCGATTTTGGGGAAATCAGACGCGCTATAAGGTGCTTGTAAAATATGCAAAATAAGCTCCTACAATTATTATCTATATATATAAAAATGAATTGCTGTTCGTTAGTCTCGCTAAAACTCGAGAACGGCTGGACCGATTTGGCTATTTTTGGTCTTAAAATGTTTGTAGTAGTTCATAGAAGGTTTATAAGTAAAGAAAAGTTTGAAAAGTTTCCCGAAAAAGTTTCAAATTTCGAAGAAACTGAACAGCATTTATTGTATGAACTCAAAACCATAGCTCACAAAAACAGCTGTTCGTATAAAAAGCTTAATGTTTGTTTACATGTATTACCATAGCAACATTACTTAGCAAATTTATAATCACTTTAATACTCTTCAAAACCAACAGCTTTTTAAGGTTAGATTGAAAAACTATAAACAAACACAAATAAAAATATTTACAGAATTATAATTCAACTCAAACATTGGTTATTAAATATCTATATATTCCTACTTAGAGATATGCTGCTTAAAATATTGTTTATATAAAATATATCATAACTATGAAGTTTTTAATACTTTTCAAAACATATTTTCGCTATCAATAATAATAATAACAAACAAATTATTTGACACCATGCATAACCATAAACATACACGAGTTTAAACATATTTTATTGAAAACTAAACAAACCATCTCAATTAAACTAAACGCCATTAAAATACCACATTCGTAGCTTTATTTTGATATATACTGTATATTGTATATTTAAATACTAAACAATATATATCTTAAAATAATTAGGCCTATACATTTAAAATTACAAACTCTATTTGAACCAGTTAGTTACATCCTAAATTAACGCGGATGTTACAAAGCGATTCAAATATCTTTTCTACGACCCCCAACTAATTTAAACCCTCGCTAAGAAAGGGTTAAAAGAAATTCGAAATTTTAGGGTGGTTTGGGGAGGGGGGTCAAAGTTACTAAAAATCCCTATAAGAACGAATTGGAATGAAATTTGGAACGAAGCTTCCTCTAAGGCCGTAGGTGCTCGCAACATAGTCAATGAAATTAAGTGAAAGTCAAACTTAGTAAAAACTATAAATTAAAACGATATATTTAAAGCTTTTTCATGTTAGATAGTAGTTTACAGGAATACAATTTTCAGTGCTTTCCTAAATAGCGTAGACTTTTTTTTATGACCACAATAGGATACGCACAGGTATTCAACGAACACTTAAAAAGAATTACAATTACGCCAAAAAGACTGAAAATACCAACAACCACGGGCAACGCCGTACGGGTCAGCTAGTTTTTAGATAAAACTCCAAAAAAGTTTCCTGCTAGTTCGAAAAATCTCAAAAATGTGCTTCAAGTTGTTGGAATTTTTGCTAACCAACTCGTCCCAGCGACGTAGATAATGAAAGTGTGTACCGGACGTAAAATGCGGCCGTTAGAGTGTGAACACATAAATACATATACAGGGTGTTTGATAAGTCTGGAAACGGATTAATATCTTAAAATGTACGAGTCTTATGAGATGGAAATAAATGAATTTGTTCACAGCCATAAAAGAAAACAAATGTTTGATAAATTTGAAATTTTTGTCAGCCATCTTGGATCTTGCCATGAACTTTATTTTTTTAATGGGAAGTTAGTTTTGTGATGTTTTAAATGTAAAATTTGTAATAAAAACTATGGTCGCATCCGTTTTTGAATATTTAAATCCATTTTTGAGTTACCGTTAGTCAAATGGGCGAAAACTCAAAATCGGGGATCAAAATAATCGAATAAAAAACGCATTGCTTATTACTTTAACTCTTTTACAACTTTAAAAGTTTTACTTTTAAAATGTTAAATTTCTCAATTATTAATAATTACCATGTTTCTTTCTGGGGAACATATTCCGTGCTCATTGTAACACCTTAGTTCTCACCACAAGAGTCACTGCAATAGCTCATCTTAACTACCTAAATTAGCTAATTAGTCAGCATCAGTTGTTTGTGTTATTTATTACGTCCTAAATTTAAGTAACACAGTGTTTTCTATTTTATAAAGTAACGAGAGATTGTGAAATATTTCTTGGTTTTCAACAGCGAGACCTATTTGTTGCCGAGATGGAACACAGTTGGAGGTTAATGTATCCTTGCGCTGTCTTAATGTGACACTCTTTATCAAATAAACCTTGAAATATAATTCCAACCTAACTTATAAACCGACTTCATATTTTTAATAAAACTTTCACAGATATTAATCTAACGAAATAACTCACCACGCGATCGTCACGCTACCTAGCGTGCTTTGTCTAAAAGTAACGCATGTGTTTCAGTATTTATTTTCTGTATGTAGGATATATTTACTGACATCATGTGTGCAGATCCTGGCTCTTGGGGAAACAGCTGTTCAACGCCTTCGTGACTAGACCAATTTCCCAAATAGTTGGTTGAAACCCTAAAACATATAAACTTAATTTTTGAAAAACGCTCAACTCAAGTCAGAGATTCAGCTGCGTGGTTGAATTATTAAAAATATTAAATCAATTCTGGGAAAATTTATCAGTTTCAAGTAAAAATCTACACATTGCCACACCCTTCATCCCTGGAATGTGGTTTCTTTACACACCAAATACATCCTTCAATAAAATATTTCAAATGTAAGTCTACCATTATTAAAATTAAAATTACTTTTGTAACTAATGTAGCAACTCAAAGACTCTTATCCAATTGTAATGCAATTTTTACTGAAGCCGTATGCGCTGTCTCTTAGTTTTACGAGTTCTGTAAGATTACTCAGACATCGGAGAATGTGTTTTGAGCTATTGCTTTACACCTTGATCTGGGCAAGTAAAATAATCTCAAGGGTATTTGAATACTACCCCTCCACTCCGCCAGGGGAGATAGTAAGTAACTGCACGTGACTGGAATTCGCAAAATGAATTTTCCCTTCGTTGAGTTTCCTTTGTCTAAATTTGAAATGAAAAACTTTATATTCCGATAATGTAAAGTGAATATATCAAAGGAGTTTCCTTGAGTAACGAAATTATATAGAAATAAATTGCACAGCTGATTCAATAAAGTCTTTTGACTAATGTGGCCTTAATTAGACCAATCAATAGAGATTTGTTATGCTAATAAAAGGAATTGTGTGCGTTCGTGCGACCTCCGTCAGAAACAAAGTTAATCACGCATTTTCTTTAATTCTTTTACTAGCCTTAACGGCAACATACACACATAATTTTAATCTTCCAATTTCCTATTTTTATTGGATTGTTTTTTACACAAATATGTACTGTTTTGTACGTTTAATGCTATTATAATAAAGGTGTAGAATTAATTTTAAAATCAAAGCTAAGATGGTAAATACAGTTAAATGTCCATTCATTGTAAATACAATCAATAAACATAAAATGTTGTTTCTTCAGTCTAGGCCTAACCCAAAACTATTGTTTGTATGTTTAATAGTTTACTTTACCTGTTTTAACGGCAACATACATACAATAATTTTAGGTCAGCCTAGACTTAAAATGACTTGCTAGTCCTCACCTAAAATTTCAGCGCTTGACGATAATAATTACCAAACTACGCCGGACGGAACCGATCGTCACATAATTTAAATTGATGAACTCTTCATTGACAACAATAATTATTACACTATCAATAGAGAAATAAATATATTAAATATTAACTGACTTATTAGGTTGTTCAATTTTTGATTGACATTTAGCTGTTAACACCTTCCTATAATCGGACAATGATTCCACTGCCTTCCTGACTACTTGCTTTTTAATTTATATACAGTTTATTGGCTAGAAGTCGTTTTTATTTTTACGGCTTAACGAGTATTGAGAAAGCTTTGTTCCCCACTTTTAATGCCCTGGAAAACTATTTTATGGTCTTTGTAGACGTATTTTATTATCAGGGCTTAAAATATACTCCGGCATTTAGAACGAAGGACAAAATAATAGTCGTCTAATAATTCTTTAGGTATTAATAAAATACCGTCGATACGGTATAAGATAACTCCTATAGTATGAATTTATGTGTTAGTTTAAACCGATGTTTTACGGAAAATAAACCGAGCTTGAGTTTAATGCATTCAGCCAAGTTTTATGAGTTGTATAATTTATATAAGTTTTTTAAGTAAGTATTTCAAAACACAAAAATGACTGCAAAAGTAGTTAAACTTAATTCGAGACGTCGTTAGTGACAACTGTTTCGTTTAAATATTATTCCGCTTATCCTGCAGAAGCTGTTTGGAATAACATAACGTAGGCCCTAATCTAGAAACACAGGTGATGTTAGTTTATAAACGAAATGTTTTAAGCGTTTAAAAGATTTGAATATATTATTACTTTTTAATCCGGAAAGTTATAATCGCACCAAAATTTTACTTCAATGGATGGTAAAAAAATTAGGAATTCTCAACTGATAATTAAAATGATACATTACTGGAATGTGTTTATTTTACTGTGGCGGATGTCACAAATAACACAAACAATGTAGCTGCATCACGTTGCATGGGGAGTTATTGTGTGACACTAACATACATAACATACCACCAGGTTGGGGGGTGTATGTACGTCACATTTATTGCCGTACAAATATTTTCATTCTATAGTAACGGCATATAACAGTGTGTATTGCTTTCATGTATTACCGGACTATGTAGTTTGTACTACTGTACAGTCTGGTCTTTAAAGTACAGTCACTGATATTTGTAAAGAGTATTATGTAATTCATCTCACAATTCATACACTAAATAATTAGATCACGCTGCTGGACGCTGGCGTTTTTCAAAATTAAATTTAAATTAACTATTTGGTAAATTGGTCTACTTAAGAAGGCGCTGAACAGATGCCGCCGAAAATAAAATATATTAGTAGAATATGTTTGCACCTCAGAGTCCAGCCTCGGTTCAGCCTTGTTTGTTCGCAACGGAGAAACTTGCAGCTGTCCCCCGGTAAAATCACCACGTGGAATTAAAGCGGATAGTTTTAGTGTTTTACGTTTTGATCGATTCTGGAGGAACCAGACGAGCCATAAGATCGTGTAAAAACAAAATGTGCAGAATAATCTCCTATATTATTATATTTTAGATAGCCCCCAAAACATTTACTTCAGGTTAAACAATTTTCATAGTAGTCTTAAATCTTATGGATTTGTGCCCACATAGGCTGCACGAGGGCTGTGCGTGGACACGAGTCTTGCACAATATAACTTTACAATAATAATCATAACTACCAAAAAAAAATGTACTAAAGTTTAAATAAGATTAGTACTAGAACAACGTAACTTCAGTGTTCGAATACCCAGTTGAACCGCTGACGGAGACTTGAGCAAATTTCCGTAATTAAGTTTATATTATATGTTTTAGGGATTATATACAAGAGTTTAATTTGTCTTAATGTTTATTTTGTTATTAGATAGTTGTATGAATGGGTATTAGAAATAACAGTATAGAAAATATTAATTTGATTAATTGTTTATTTTGTTAATTTATATTTGTGTGAATGTGTTTGTGTGAGTGTGTTACTTTATACATATAATTTTAATAGTGTTTGTGTCTAAGAATAGAGATGTTTAAGTTTACTTAATGGTTATTTTGATATATTTGTGTGTTTGCGTATACATGTAACAATGCTTATGTTCAGTATGTTAAAAATGTCAACCTAATAGACGGCCGTATGGCCATTGTTAAAAATATGTTAAAAAGCTAATGTTGCTGTGATAAGTTAATATAAATAAAGCATATATGTTCTGTTCTATTCTACATTATATGTTTTGGGGTTCTATCCGACTATTTGGGACATTGATCTACTCAAGAAGGTGCCAAATTGCTGCCTGCGTGTTTGAAATATATTAGTCGAATTTATTTGCACTTCAGCCTCCAGCTCCACTTCGCGGCCTCAGATTATGGACAGCTTCCTTTCACTCGCCGTGGATAATCTGCATCCCATCCATCGGCCTCGGACCAGAAGCTACGTATATTTCAGCCGGGTACTTTAATGGCATATTACGTTTTGAGTTCGGGGAAACTAGACGAGCTATAAGGTCGTGTAAAAACAAAATGTGCTGACTAATCTCATATTTTATTTGTTTATTAACTGTTTAACACCTAAAACAAGTTTAATTGTAGTACGAATAAATCTCAAAACTACTTTACTTCTGTTAAAAACGGGCTTCGGTTTGTTGGATATTTTTTTTATTTGAACCACTTAGAAAACCAACGTGTATATGAAATTTGGAACAAATCGGATGTAAAGTGCGACCACTAGAGTGGGAACACATATATACATGTATAGCCTACATAAGTTTTAGTTACACCCTAAAAAGTATTCTGCGGAGCATGATCGGTGCTCATTATCTACTAACAGCCTTAGGTCTCACCAAAAGAGTCACTGAAATAACTCATATTTCATATGGAAATCACCTAATAAATATGTCTCACTGTCAGTAACTGAACTATTATATTTTTTGAATTTCTTTAGCAGTAATCGTTTGCCTAAATTTTGTGGCAAAAATAATCACATACATTACTTTGCGGGATTGCGTCAGTTTATTGATTTTCATTAATTTTCTCATCGATCTTATTAAAGTCCATTTTATTTGGTATAAACTTTAAACTTACTATGTGAACGTATCCTTTTAGCAATAAACGTTTACATCTAGTGATAACACGAGGAATCGTGCAAAGTTAGCAACCTACTCTGGCGACAATAAAATGAAATACACTGCTTGAGGTGTTACAAGTTTTAATGTTAACTAAATTGTAGTAACTTTACTGGGGCGAGGGAGTGTGCACACATTATCTGTTTAGAATTGAAACTTTGGAGTAAGGGTGAATTATTAATGTGTGCAGTTTCTATTGAAGGTAATTCTTGTACTGGTGTAATTAAGCTCTGTGTGCATGGAATATTGTATTTGCACTCAGTGTTTTACCACACATGAATTAAAGATAATAATAGAAACTACAGAGTGTTCCAAAATGAATATGCTGGCTGGGGCATGACAAGGTTAGCCCTAGTCCTACTAGGTACCCGTGGAAGATAAGCGTAGAGGTAAATTTTGGCTCTAGTGTAAGCTGAATTGGATCCTCTATATGACTGGGCTATGAAGTAGTGAAGCACAACAAATTTAATTTTGGACGCTCGGCTTTGCTGGGTTTAGATACATTTACATGCATACATACATTTATATGCATGTAGTTTACTGTTATCAATAGTTAGAAACAGGAAATATTCTTCATTTAACTAAATGAATTAGTTCAGTATATTTCTGTTAGATGAAGAGTATTCACTACGTCAACTTAATTTACTCGTCGTCTATTATTGCAGCCAGTATGGTAAGTATGAGTGAGATGTTTATTACACTGTCAAGTGTTCGGACTATGGAATAATTTTTAATTCGATTAGGAAATCAACTGTTCGAATAAGTATTCATTTAAAACGATTCGAATAATTTTCTGTACAATAAGACATGATAGGACAGGCGAGTCGGTGTTTTTTTGAAGAAAGTATTCGCCAATAAAAGGCAAAATAGGTTGAAGCCATTTGAACATATATATTATTTTTATATTCAAATAATTAATCTAATGAACAGTAAAGTTTGTATTTTAAAGAGATCACTTTCTCAGCTGATCGGTTCAGGTAAAATATGAATAAAACTAGCGAAAAAAGACTCCCGAGGTCGGCTGAAAAATGTCCTAGAGCAAAATGAATCTCCAGAAATATTTATTAATCGTATCATATTTAAAAAAAATAACTAGTAGTTCTGTGAACAGTAGAACTCGCTCGTTGAAATAACAAATGTGGTTTTGAGCTTAGGTTAAAAATAGTGTGCCAGTAAGGAAGTACAGTAAGCAGAAGGTTTAGCCAGTGAATTTTGCAATTCCCGCGATTCCGGGGTTTCTAGTTCTTGTTTTTTTCTTGAGCTTTAACTGCTAAAGATTTTATTTTAGGGGTCATTCTGTTTTATTTAGGTTAATAATGCGGAAGGTAGCTAAAAATATGGCGTTATTGAGGGAAAACATAGAATTAAATATTTACATACTTAAATAACTAAAACTTAACAATGTATTTTCAATTCCTTATCATATTCCAATACTAGAAATAATGAAAACAAAAGATGTTAAAGCGTCGTGATAGTGATCTCAACCCATGTAGCAACACTTCCCACGCTGTCCAACGGTCATTTTTTGTATGTCCTTTATCATCGCGAGGTTTCATTTGTTTCATCTCATTTTGTAATTCAAGTAAAGCTAAGTCAAATACTTTTATGAAATAATAATTTACAAGTATACAGTTCAATTCTTTGATTTATTTTCTTCACTTTCTTGTAATAATATGCCATTTTTGGGCAAAGGATATTTTCCTAAATTACTAATCAAAATAGACCTAATTTTGTTAGCAGTCTTGTAGTAGGAACATAAAAACTGTAGTTTTCAAAATAAGACATTTACAATAGATAAACATTTTATACAGTTCTATTTAGAACTAAATTATGAAACTGTTTTATATTTATTTATGAAAAAAATTATTACAAACAATTTTTACTACTTTTTATGTAGACCTAAAGTTGACATTTTTCCTTTTGTTACTGAACATGCTTGTTTCCTGAGCTAATAACTTTGTTAATTTTACTTCAATTATTTTTTTACTGGCACATATGAATTCTTTGAACCTTTATCTACAACGAAGCTATGGAATACTTTTGAATTGGTTTAGAATAAACGTAACATGGTTAAAATACAAAAACTTGGACGATTTTTAACAAATTTGAAATTTACAGCCATTTTGTGAGCTTACCGTTAGAGATACGAAAAAAATCATGGATGCAATTTTGTTGATAATCTAATTTGCTACTCACAAAATCTTATTATTTTTCAAATTCGACTTATGGTTAAGCCACAAACTGGGTTTGGAAAAAAAGTATAACTTTGATCAAAACGAATGTTCAAAATCTTTGAGCGGAATCTTCAAAAATGATTTTAATTTATTCACTCTAAACAAGGCTATTAACTCAAACAATACAACCATGAGCGTGTGCTGTACTATTTTGTTCATTGTGACGTATTAGGCTCTGTAAATTTACCATTTTGAAAATCCCTAAAGGCATAGACCCGATCATGTTTAGTTTGTTCCTTGTATTCGTGAGTAGATTCTTATAAAAAAAACAAGTAAACAAAAAGTATTGTTAAGAAATATACATTTTCAATGACTTCTAACCTCAAAACATTACACACAGCCTACATTAGTTATAAAACAGTTTGAAAATACCTATACATGTTGTATATGACTGTACACCACATTAAATTTAATGTTATGTTATTACTAAAAAGATGTTACACAATGGTATAATCATTATAAATTGTGCACATTTACCGAGTTTAAAATCACTATCGCACAGGTAGCCTAGATAAAGTCTGTTGTTTTTAAATAGTATTTTGTTTTTCTGCCGATTGTCTAATTAATCTGATTGTGTTTTTTCAGGGTGCTTATTGCTTTGTTAAACTACTACATTGTAATAATGATCAATCGAACAACGCCGTCCTATAAGTTAAGCGGACATTATTTTAATTTGGTTAATTTAGATTCAAGAAGAAATACTCTTAAATTATTTAAACCAATTGAACTCAAATTACATCAGCCCAGCGACTGCGTTCAGCGCTTTCTTTACGTCAATGCATAATGGACTCGTTAACTTTTCCCTTTTCTTTATTCTGTTTAATCAAATACAGATCTTCTTATATCAAGATTAGTCGAATTTCTTTAGATATTTTAATTCTTGAAATACGCAACCTTCAAAGTTTAGTAATGTGTCAGTAATTGTTGTTTCAGCAGTTGTTTTACTAACATATTATTTACCGGGCGGAAAAGTGCCCGTGGGTGTTTCACGGGAACCCTGACAAACTTCAGGAAATGGTTCCTTGTATCAAGGGAAGAAAAAAATGTCATATAAACATAGGTCCCAAACCCATTTTTTCGTACTTATAGCTGAAAATTGTTTTTTCCAGATTTCCATGTAGTTTTAGTGTTTTTTACCTCTAGACAAAAATTGAGTAGAGATATTGTGTTCAAACTTATACTGGTAGTTGGAGCAGAAAATTCTGCAGACATACCATTGTTTTTTAGTCAGAAAATAACAATAATTATTCGGTGGTTGCATTCCAAATTGTTAAATTAATTAAACAAATTAAAGCTTAAAAATGTTTTTTTTTATTTCACAAGCTTTTATGTGAAAACTACTTGACAACTTGGGCTGCAACCTTACCAAAAGTTGTCAAATTTTATGCAGAATAAGATTTTTTGTTTGATTTTTCAATATATAATTGGTAACAGAAGTAATTGCTATGCATATGTAAAAAGTGTATTGGCCTTATTTTCTAAATACAACTACTCACTTAGTGTTATTTAATATTACTATTAATTAACACATGGTTTCAAGCTGGGTATACAATCACTAATCAGCTGTCTTTAGTCAGCTGATTGACCCCATTGTTGACAGTTTTTATTTGTAAACAATATTTTAGCACTAGCCTTCTTTACAGTAACAATCATTTCAAAATATGTTTACTAATATTGAGTACGCTGATATGCACTTTGTGCGGCTTTTGTAATGGAAGTTCAAGAGCAGCTGTTGTTGAGTATGCAGAAGATTCCCCAACAGGCGTGTACCTAACAGGCAAGTATTTACGGACATAAATAACCGTTTGAGTCAGACAGGTTCTTTTAATAAACGTAAACCTGGTAATGTTATTCAAACACCAGTTGAGGCGGAAGAAAACACTCTGGATTCTGTTCAACGAAGCCCAGGTACTAGCGTAAGGAGGCTTTCAGCACAACACATTGTATAATTATAACACAACACTCAGGCATGGAGAATTTTAAATAATGAAGGTTTGTACCCTTATCATCTACAGAAAGTCCAGGCTCTTCACCTCGGCGATAATATTAGAAGGTCTGTGTTTTGTCGTTGGATTGCAGCTAATCGTTGGTTGGTTAAGTTAATACTCTTTACAGACGAGGCTCAATTTACCCGGAATGGTATTAACAATTGGAAAAACACTCTCATATGGGCTGAAGAAAATCCACATGCTACAGTAGAAACAAACTTACAACGAAGATTTTCAGTCAATGTTTGGTGCGGACTTATTAATGACAAGCTTATAGGCCCTTACATTATAGATGGGGTGTTAAATGGTGTAACGTATTTACAGTTTTTACAATTCGTACTTCCTGAGCTTCTTGAAGACATCCCTCTCCAAAACAGAGGAACTATGTTTTACCAGCACTACGGAGCGCCTCCGCATGTATCTCGTCATGTCACTCGGTTCTTACATAACCGTTTTGGTGAAAGAATAATTGCTCACCATGGACCAGTACGTTGGCCACCCAGGTCACCAGACCTTACCCCGATGGACTTCTTCCAGTGGGGATATATGAAAATGGAAGTTTACAAAACAAAACCGCAAACAAGACAGGAGCTGCTAGAAATAATCTTCAATGTTGCACGAAAAATCAAAGACAATCCTAAAATGGTACAAAGAACAACATCTTCCGTGCTGCAGCGAGCTCGACTTTGCTGAGACCACAACGGGGGACACTTCGAAAACGTTTTAAGATAATTAATATTCGGTTTACCTTAATTTGTAAAAATTTTTAATTACTATTATCTATGTACAATTTAAATTACTGTAAGTAAATTTGGAGATGCTTAATTAAACATGTTGTTTTACCTTTTCATTTCGATTGTTATGGTGAAAAATTGGTACACAGTTAATAGCCAAAGCTATGCAGATTTTGTTTAAATTAATTTTCTTCATATTTTATATTATAAAAACCCACACTGAATGATATTGGATGTTTAAAAACAAGCTTATTTAAAAAGGAAAAATTTGAGAGTACAATCTCTAAAATTTTATTTGTATTTTGTGTTACAATAAAAATCCGGCTGAAACGGATTATAAAACTAAGGAAGTTGAGATATAATCTTATTCTACATAAAATTTGAAAACTTTTGGTAAGGTTGCAGCCCAAGTTGTCAAGTAGTTTTCACATAAAAGCTTGTGAAATAAAAAAAAAACATTTTTTAGCGTTAATTTTTTTAATTAATTTTACAATTTGGAAGGCAACCACCGAATGATTATTGTTATTTTCTGACTAAAAAACAATGGTATGTCTGCAGAATTTTCTGCTCCAACTACCAGTATAAGTTTTAACACAATATCTCTACTCAATTTTTGTCTAGAGGTAAAAAACACTAAAACTACATGGAAGTCTGGAAAAAACAATTTTCAGCTATAAGTACGAAAAAATGGGTTTGGGACCTATGTTTATATGACATTTTTTTCTTCCCTTGATACAAGGAACTATTTCCTGAAGTTTGTCAGGGTTCCCGTGAAACACCCTGTATAAATCGTTGGCGTTTTCCAGCCCTGCTATAGGCGACAAAGTCAACTGAAAGCTCCGGCGGGCACTTTTCCGTCCGCCGGGAGATAAGTTGTTCTTTCTATCCTGTTAATGAGGCAGAAAAGACCTCTTAAAGTAGTAGCTGAAGGAAAAATATTTGTTCCGAGTTCTTAAATTAATATACATATATTATTGTTTACCAAACAGTAAGAGATTATTGCATTTTTCGTTCTAAATTCAGGAATTCTTTCTTATATATTGTACTTTGGAGATTAATGTCTACAAAGGCCATGAAATAGTTCTCCAGGGCAATAAAAGTGGGAAATAAAGTTTCCCCAATTCTCGTTACGGCGTAAAAATAAAGACGACCTAATGTCAATAAAGTGTGTATTAATTTAAAGGGCAAGTAATCCGGAAGGCAGTGGAGTTAATGGCTGATTTTGAAGATTGAAGTTGATTCCAAGGGTGATAGTTAAACGACCATGAAAAAACAAGACAACAAAGTTTATACATTTATGTTTTAATTCGTCTAATAAAAGTATATTTATTTCTTCTTTTCTAATATAATATATTATTGTTCACGTTATAGGGTATAAATTTAGAAGGGACGTTTGCCCAATATTAAAAGCAATAAATTTGGAGGAAAATCTGACACAATATGATTAATTTCTTAAACGATAAATCCTTTATTACCGTGTTTGTGTACAGGGTGCAGTGGTGAAGGCCTAAATAGGAGTAGTGGGGGGGGGGTGTAGTTTGTAGAAGATCCTACCGGGTGGTCTGGGGGTATGGAATACACCCTTTTAAATGGGAAATCAAAATCAATATTTTAGAGCCTACTGGTGCTAAAAACAACTGTAAAGATAAATTATAAGCTATTTGTGATATTAGATTTGCTGACACAAACACTAAACAGTTTGTTGTTTAGGTTATAGAGTTGTATAAAATAGGTTTGCGAGTAAAGGAAAGGAGTGTGATAGTTAAATATTTGTACATAAGATTGAAAATAAGTCTTTATAAAGTTATATATTACTTTAATTTTGTTGTCAAAACTTAATTAAAAATAATTCGACCACGCAGTTGAATAACTGAATTTCCAAAATTGAGCTACTAACGTGGGCTCTGAATAGCTGATTATAAAATAAATTAGTAGAATTTATTTTGTTCTCTCTGCCTCGCTTGTTCGACCTTGTGGTCTCGGATTATGGGTTGGTTCGTTTCGCTCGCATCGGACAAACTTGATGAGCGAGTTGAAGAATACAGGGCACTTTTACGGTATTTTACGTTTTGATTAATTTCAAGAGAACCCGACGGGCGATATAAGGTCGTGTACAAAAAAAAGTGCAGAATAATTTCTTAAATATATTTTGTCAGATAAAACTAGAAAAAGTTTCATTCTAGTACGAAAAATCTAAAAATATTGTTACTTCCCGTCAAAAAACTTGCTTCCGGTTGTTGGATTTTGTTGGCTAACGAATTTGTCCGAACGACTTAGAAAACCAACGTGTGTACCAAATTTGGACCAAATTGGACGTAAAATTCTGCCATTAGAGTGCGAACAAACACATATATATATATATATATATATATACAATTTTGTCGAAATACACACGACCATCTCCAATAGTTCGAATTGCGGCATGCGTTGTAATTTCCCCATTAATATTTAAAAGATCAATAATCAATATATCAAACAAATTTTGATATTACCAACCAAAGGAAACTATATATAATATGTAACACCAGATGTTTGACTTAAAATACAGTAAGCCTGTTTTTTGCTTTAACCTAATCTAAAAAAACTGTTAGTCGTGAAGAATAATTAAGTGATTTTAAATGTACCAAATTGGCTCTAATAAATGCGTTTAGGTTCATTATAGGCCTGACCTAAAATTATGTTAAGTTTTTGATCGAAATCAGCTGTTTTATTTCCATTCAACTGGTTGTTTTTTTTTATATAGAATAGATTTAGAACTTGAAGCCTGTGTTGGCGATGAAGGTAACAAGAAGGCGTTGTAGATTTAGAATTCCATTACAGTTGGTTAGGTGAATTGATAATAAAGCAGTTATGGGATACTTTGTTACTTGTACAGCGCAGTCACGTTTTGTATTGATGGAAAGGAAATTAAAAATAAATTAAGCAAGGAAAGCTGAACGAGCCTCAAATGATTTGCACAAGCTTCCAGTGACAAAACAAATCGAATAGTTTTGTAGGTTATTTCAGATGTTAATAAAAAGCTGTGAAAATTTGAATTTTCCACCCATTTAAAGTAATCGATTTTGGGAGAAAATCTTTCAATAATATGTAAAAAATGTAAATACACCCCCGCAAACTACCCCCTTGTCCCCCCTCTTGACTAATTCTGATACTATGCAAAGTTAACAAAATCAAGCAAGCAGGCTATTCTGATTAGTTTTATCTTAAGGGTATTCAATACCACGAGTCAACCTCGAGAGTCTGGCTTATGATATTGCATTTTGAAAACCTATTTTCAAAACCCCCCAACTTTATATTCAGCTGCGTGGTCGAATTATTTTATTTATAGGAAACGATGTATCGTGTGGAATTTTGAAGGGATATTTACGTCTAAATCACACTGTTTGTAGGGATGTTGCTACAACAAATATTGGGGGGAGGGGAGGGGGGAAATCTAAAATTTCCCAACAATTTTGACCATTTTTCCCAACTTTTGTGGTAGGGGTTCCAACCCGCAGAAGATGGTTCTGGGTTATGTTCTGTGTGGAATAAAACAAAGTGGAGATGGGACCCTGGAGTTTCACATTCGGAATTTGTTTTGAAAATGGACTTCTCTGATAGGTTTAGTTTTAACACTACATGTGCTATATTGACTACTTTAAGAGTTTTTAATTTTGTACAAGAATTTCAACATGTTCATCACATTATTGAAAAAATTCCCCATACTTTTCCCCCCTAATTTCTTTTTACCAATAGGCCTATTTCGCAAACTTAAACATTTCCCCATTTTGGAAAAAAATAACCCAATCTGGCATCACCGGTATGGCGGAATGATGCAGTGCATGGCATGGTTAGTCAGTGTTGCCTTAATAACAAGGGTTAGAACTAAATTTCCCACAACATAATTTAAAAGAAGACAATGCATTTATTTGGTACAGAAATATTTTGATTTTCCCAACATTTTTGGATTGGAAATTATAACTTGATAGTTAGTTGTGAATGTTGGTAATTAACAACAAAAACTTTCAAAGCTTAAACCCAAAGTTGGAGTTTTGTGCATGCAATTTAATCCCAATGTCAAAATCCCAACTTTTTCAAAATCTAAAATTTCCCAACTTTTTGGATTTTAATATTATCGGGGGGACAACGTTGCCCTTGCCCCCCCCCTATAGCAACGTCCCTGAACCTCACTCATCAGATGACGTATTTTTAGGTTTAAACGAGAACCGTATCAACCACTTTTCAAAGAAATTAAAGTGAAAGTGCAGTTGCAATTAAAGGTATAAATTTTGGTTTTATCTTATCGGAGCATAACATAAGGAGTTCCTTGTTATCATTCTGCGATCAGGTTAACTTGGCTCTTGTTTATTTCATGCTGTTAACATTGTCAAGTCTTAAATGAAATGTTTTAATAAATTATTATTTCCATAGTTCGATAACGTATCTTCATAAAATATTAGAAAATAATTTACAAAATAACTTTCTCAAAAGTATCGAACGAATGCGTCAGCCGATTTTTATTTTCTTTCCACAAAAATTGATGGGTTTTAAATTGCTTTAATTTGATGAATCGCAAGCCATAAGTGTCCGTTAAAAAAATTTGAGGTGGTTGGTAGGAGGGGGATGGGGGTGTATTGGGATTTTATGAATAGTGTTTTTAAGGTCCTCCATGAAGTTGAATAACTGCCCCAAAAGCAGATTTTGTGTAACTCTTTTCGTTTTTCAAATAGAACATAGGTGATAAGTTTTCAAAAAATAACCGAGAGATTTTAAAAGTAATTTTACATTAAGTCAAATCACAACTGTAATGTCAAACTCACCAAACAAGTCAAGTGATTTATTTTGGTTGGACGGTTTATTATAAACGAACCAATTTTCGTTAAAAACCTTTTGCGTAATAAAAATTGTTTATAGGTGCGTTATGAGATGTAGAACAAAGCTGCCTTCGATACGTGTTTATGTGTTAATTCATCCGGAAATCAACGAGTTATAACGGAATATTTCCCATCTACTTCAGGGAAATATTAAACTTAAATCTATGCTAATATTGTAAAGAGGTCAAATTTGTTTGTATGTAGGGGTAATCTCTAAAACTACTGAAATGATTGAAAAACTGTTTTACTAATAAAAAGTTACACTATCGCTGAGTCTATAATTAATTTTCAGAAAAAAATATTTTTTCCAAAATTTAATTATTTTTGTAAATTAAGTCGGAATAAATTTACGGCGTTAAACCTGTAGCGTCTAACAGGTGTATTCATGCTATTTATTTACACGTTACCACATAAACGTATCTATAATAATATACGAGGTATAAAGAGGTAAAATTTGTTTGTTTGTTTGTATGTTGTAATCTGTTTAACTATTGAACCGAATGAAAATATAGTTTCATTAATAAAAAGCTACACTATCCCTGACTAACATAGGCTATAATTCATTTTGATAAAAACATTTTTTATATCAATATTTGTAAATTTAGTCGAAAAAACAATCTTAGGTTAGGCCTAGACTGATGAACCAACATATGTATTTACATTTATTACCATAGAAACCAATTGAATAAAATAACAGATAAAACAGCTGTTTGCTCCAATATGTCCATTAACAGCGGATTTCAAACTTTGAAGCAATTATTTGTATTTCTTACTTTTACGTTAGGTTGTTTATTAAAGTGTATACCTGAGCCTTGCTGGTTCTTTTAACCTTTATTATAACTGATGTTATAAAATATACGAAATAATTTGATTGGAATATTTAACATTATTTATCATCTTAGCTTTTTTGTTATTATTAATCTTACACCTTTATTATAAAGAAAACATAACAGGATTATGTGTATAGAAGGATCCCAACAGGGTTGACGTGCGGAGCACTCAGGGGTTTTCCCTAGTAATAAATAAATTGATTCATTTTATATTACTATGGATCCATACAAATCCTTTAAAATGAAAGGTTAAACCATTTTCCTATCTTTGTTTCCTATACACATTTTTAACATGGAATATCTTGAAAACCGCTGACTGTACACAAAATTTAAGAGGCAAATTGTTCTTCTTTTTTAACGACTTAGTGCCTTTTTTTGTCGTTTCTGTAGGTCAAAAGATAATCAAGTTTTGGCAAAAAACTGAAAAAATAACTTCTTGGTAACTGTCTACACTACATAGTTAAATTTGTTTAAAACATTAAATAAAACAAACATAGAAAGGGGAGAGGGTGTTAACGACGATAGACGAAAGCGGGGAGAAGGTGCTTCCAAAAACTTTGGCCTAGGGCGTAACAAAATGTAAACTCTGGCGCTGCTATCTCCTTACAAATGCAAACTGTAAATGCTACGAAGATCGTTGTAGTCTAAACCTGAATAAAAGTAATAACATGGAATGGTTATGTACACTTTACTGGCCTTAACATAACCCTACTTTAATCCCACTTTATTCGTATTACGTAGTAACTGAAATAAAATGTTCGGCATTGGGTTTTTGGGATTGTTTTTAGGTTATGTTAGGATTTAAACGAGAGAAGTAGGCCTAATAATTTTCAGTGCCGTAAATGGGAGTAGCTAGAGGGGGAGGGGGCTAGTTTGTAGGAGGCTCTGTGGGGTAAACAGTCTTGTAAAAGGGAGTCCGGAAAAATTGTAAAAACATTACGTGTCAGATCAATACTTTAGAGCCTACTGGTGCTATTTAGCGAATTTCCATAGGAACGATTAGCTATTGCAGTAGCTCTTATGGTGAGACCAAAGGTCGGGAGTAGCAAATTACCACCTATCATGGTCCCCAGAACACGTTTTCGGGTGTAGTTAAAAACTATATATATATATATGTGTTTGCACTTTAATGGCCTCATTTTACTACCGATTTTTTTAAATTTGGTACACAAGTGAGTTTTCCGAGTAGCTCGGACGAGTTCGTTAACCGAAAATCCAACAACCGACAGCACGTTTTTTTTGTTTTGATTTTTCGTACTAAAATGACACGTTTTTGGGGTTTTATCTAAACAAAATTAATATAGGAGGTTATTCTGCACATTTTGTTTTTTACATGCCTTAATATACCCCGCCTGGTTCTGACAAAATCGATCAAATCGTAAAATACTGTAAAAGTACTTGGGTCAAATCTATGTGGAGTATTTTACCGTGTAGCTTTTTAACGGGAGGTTTTAGGAAAAATCTGAACATACCTGGACAATTAGAAATGTAATTCTCAATAACTTGATATTTTTCTCCGACGCCATCTAAAGGACCAAAAATGCAAAGAAAACTTGATAGTCCTGTTGATAGTTTTGCTTTAAGGTATTTTCGGCAGTAAATTTGAACCGTTGTGGGAAATAAACAGCGTGCATTCTACATGTTCACTCAACGTATTTCTTCAGCCCATTTTTCACGTGGACAAAGTCGCGGGTACAGATGGTCTATACACATAAAAAAATCATAAATATAGCTTTTGTCTGTTTGTGAAACACTAATCTCAACAACGGCTGAACCAATTTTGATGTGGTTTTTAGTGAAGCATTGAGATAAGCTTGGGCTAACATTTAGTGTTTACTTCATTTAAATCGGTTTACAAATACAAAATATACGTCAATATTAAATTTGTCAATATGTTGTAGCTAACGGCGCTGTGTAAGCAACCCAAAAACTGACAGTGTGTATCAACATTGCATAAACGCGCCTGGAAGTCATCGGGACAAAATTGTAGTAGAACATCGTGGAACGTACAATGCCCCTGTTACAGATAAAGTTGTAGTGGTCTTAGTTGATCACGTATTCAATAGACGTGACATTGTATTGCGTACTCACGATAGTCGCCTAAAACGCATTTTTAAAATACACCGTATTTATGATGCCCAGCAATATCCTGTAATGTACAGCCACGGTGAAGACGGGTCCAATTTTAGAAGCATGCGTAGGTAACACATGTTTGTGCTATGAAATTGCAGGCATTATTTAGTTTACGTATAGTACTTTTATTAGGAAGTGTATGTAATGTTTGAGCAAAGTTTGGGCCAATACCAATGTAATAAACGTTAAAACAGTGATTAAAACACTAAACTTAAATCATGGATCGATTCTCTTTGCAATAAACTTGTATTGCTGGTCATTAAGTGACAGGTGCAACAAACTCTGGCGACAATAAAGTGAACTATACAGCTATGGGCGAAGTATTTCAAGTCTTAATGCCCTTACAGGAAATTAAATGCGTAAACTTTATTAAACGACGGAGTCTGAGTACTTTATCGGATTAAGTTGACAATTTGGTTTAGGTAAGTAATAAGTGGTGGTAAACTGTTAATATTTGCAGATTGTTACATTTACATAATGTTTAATTGGAACTCTGCCACTTAAACACACAAATTAGTACTGTATTTTTGACTAGCAGGTTCCCCCGGCTTCGCTCGCAAGTATGAATAAATGAATGAAAAAACTATTTAGTCTTTCGCACATGATCAGCTGTACGCCAGTAAGCGTAAAAACAATGATTCTTCCAGTTCGTATGAGGTTTGTTTCACGACTATAAAAGTACAATTTTCCTAAAATATTTTCTGAACAATATTTGACACCTTAGATAAAAATAATCAAAAAGCTATTGCTTTTTAACCTTTCTGAAATTATAAATTAAACTTTATAAGTGAACAATTTTCTTTATTAATTAAAAATGTATTTGTATTAGAAACAATCTTAAATAATTTGTGCATCCAGCTGACCAGCTGACGTGAAATGGGCGAATTTCCAAAATGAAGTTTTTACGTTTTAGGTTTCGACAATTTGATAAATTGATCTATTCACGAAGGCGCTGAACAGCCGCCTGCATGTACGAAATATATTAGTAGAATTTGTTTGCATCTCAGCCTACAACCCCAGCTCTCGCGATGGTTCGTTCCACTTGCAACGACCTTGCGGCCTCGGATTATGAACTGCGTTTTGCGAATTTGCACCTCGATCATGCGCTTTCGGATTATGGATAGTCACTTCGTTCGCCGCGGACAAAACAGATGTTTAGGGTACTTTTATGGTATTTTACGTTTTGATCGTTTTATAATCACAACCTGATGGTCTATAAAGTCGTGTAAAAAATGCGCAGAATAATCCCCTATATGTATTGCTTTAGATAAAAGTACAAAAAATGCTTCATTCTATAGTACGAAAAATCTTTAAAAAATGTTTTCAGTTCAGGTACTAGTCCGATCGCCTTACAAAACCAACGTGCGTTGTAATTGCACCATTAATATTTAAATAATCAATAGTCAACATTTCAAACAAATTATTGCATTACCAACTAAAGGAAACAATATCATTTGTAACACCAAATGTTTGACTTATAATATACTAAGCCTTTTGTAATCTTTAACTCAATTTTAAAAAAACTGTTAGTTGTGAAGGGTAATTAAATTTGGCAATGGTTGCGAATAAACGTGTTTTAGTTCATTGTAGGCCTAACCTAAAATTATGTTAAATTTTTATAAAAGACGGCTTTTTTATTTATAATATGTACCAAAAGATGAATTTAATTACAATGCAGTAAGCATGATTAGTAGAGTTTGTTTGTGTTTGCTTTTAGCTTGTTAATCTAACCTAAAAAAGCTGTTGGTTGCTATCGTAATTTTTACCTGGTAAGGGCTGGGAGTGACACCCGATTTTTTCTCTATTTTTAAGGTTTAAAACAAAAACGCTTCAAAATGAAAATTTAGCAGTATCCTTTCTTAGTGTGCGTCCATGATCCTATAAGAATATTCCTTTAATTTTTGTATTTGTAGCTTTTGCTCTGTGTTGATTCTATGTCACTCAGTCAGCCATATTATATACAGGGTGTCCAGCTTCGACTGTCCGAAACTTTACTGGGTTATTTGTCATCTAAACACAAGCAAATAATACAATATAACATGTATCCTATCTCGACCTGTTCTCTGTTTCTCCGTCTGTATGTGATTTATACAAATATCTTAATATGTCAGAAACTGTTTAAGATATAATCCTGAAAGTGGGTATAAATATTTAACTGCATAGAGTACATTGTACTTAAAACATTTGTTTTCCTATAACAATCCGGTTCAAAATGGCGGTAGTTGAAAGTATTCAATATAAAGATACCAAATTTGTATACTATTTGATGACAAATCGAACGATACACATGGTTTTTAATAATAACGATTTACATGCTGTATTGTATTATTTGCTTGTTTATGGCTGACAAATAACCTCGTAAAGTTTCAGACAGTTGAAGCTATTATGTATAGAATTTACATTTACTTATTAAAGACCTTCATATATTTCTCCTATACAGTTAACTAAGCCCTGACTATACTCTGACGTCACACACACTGCTCTTATTGCTCGCTTCAGGCCACGTCACCCAATACAATACAACTGTAGGCTCCACTCCGTTGCATCTGTGTTTGATCCTTGTTTACTTAGATGTGGATATACTGGGTGAAATTATTGTCTGCATTCAATATAGCTTATAGATGTAGCTATTGTTTACTATCTAACTTTCAACTATATTATCATACATATTCTACGATCATGGAGTGCAATATTATGTAGAATAGTTTGCCTACTTTCTAGTCGTGACTAAATATCAGACTAGTTTTCCTGCTGCACACAGAACATAACAAAATTTATTAAATAACTATGAGTTACGTTATATATATTCCGTCAAGTGACTTCTATCTTGTTTAACTTTTACGCTTTTCAGAGCATGTGCTCCATCTTCAGAATTTTTTCACTCACTTGAGAATTTTGACATTCAAATTCAACAAAGTTAAAGACAAATTTACAACATTTACACAAATAATTTGACCACGCAGCTGACCGCTTACGTGAGTTGAGCGAATTTTTAAAATTAAGTTTATACGTTTTAGAGTTTCAACCAATAATTTGGTAAATTGGTCTACTCACGAAGGCGCTGAATAGCCGCCTATGTGAACGAAATATATCAGTAGAATTTTTATGCACCTCAAAGTTTAGATGTGGCTCACTCTTTACTTCGCTCCGCTCGCACCTCGAGCTTGCGGTTTCGAATTATGGACTTCAAAAGCAGCGTACACACACGCTTCTCCAATTTGCCTCCCGGCCGTCAGCCTATATGGATTTTAAGGTACTTTATGGTATTTTACGTTTTGATCGATTTTTTGTAAACCAGACGGGCTATAAGGTCGGGTAAAAACAAAATGTGCAGAATATCTGCTAAATTATTTGTTTTAGATACACGCCCAACAAATTTCATTCTTAAACGAAAAATAACAAAAAAATATTATATCCAGTAAATTAACTTCCAGTCGTGTGAAGTTTTGGCTAAATAACTCGTCCGAGCGACTTAGAAAACTAAAATGTATACAAAATTTGGATCAAAATGGACGTAGATGCTGCCGTTAGAGTGTGAACACATATATACATATAGTAAATATATACAGGCTGTTCCACGAGGAAAGGTAACGTAAAAAACATGTACACAAAATTTAAGGTCAATATCTTTTCTATTTCCAAAGATATGAAGTGTTTGGTAAAAATAAAAAATGGTGAATTGTTAAAAAACTAAGCATTTCCGGACCTAAGTTCGTTTGACATTTTTCTTATTTTTTGTAGTGGAATCGCCCCCTAAAATCTTTACCTTCTCTCGTGGAACTCCATGTACACAATGTTTAATGTCATCTCAAAACGTGTTCTGGGGACTATGATCGGCACTCATTGACCACTGCCGAACTTAGGTCTTACCATAGGAGTCACTGCAATAGCTCAACTTTCTTAAGAAATGACAGAGATGGTATATAATTACTGAGATGAAGATTGTTAGGAAGAGACATCGCAGCGTCTGTAAAGGAAGAGAGACAGAAGCATTACTCGGGTTTAGGTGGGTTGTCACGGCAGTAGCTCCGTAACTAAATAGTTCTTCTGCAAGAGAAGTTAAACATATCTCTCGTATAACTGTCACTACTCCGAAGAGGGGTGACAGTTTGAGTTTCACTTCCTGACACTTAGCTAAATTAGATTCTCCGCAACACTACGACATCTGACTGCTGTCTAAGTATTAACACTCCATTAACTGTATTCCACCTCTTACTCCCTACTGAGTTTATACATATTTCATAACTAAATCCTCATTCTACTTTGTGTTAAAACTTATTTTGGAGTATATTCAAGCCAACAATTGAATATATATTTTATTATACTTACTCCATCTGACTTATTTGTTATTTCCTTTTTACACGTTTCAGAATTTTATCCCATCATCAAAATCTTTAAAACACTGAAGACATACAAATTATGCCAACACACATGATGCGAGACAACACTAGAGGTTCGGACCAAGGCGTTTGAAAAAGACGGTGGTTGTTTGTGCCTGCTGGTTATTTACGTTTAGCGAACTTCCATACTAAAGATTAGCTATTGCAATGACTTATGGTAAGACCGAGAGAAGTTAATGAGCACCGATCATGTCATTAAAAATTTTATATTTATATGTGTTCGTACTCTAACCACTGTAGAATAAATTAAATTGTGACGTGGAAACGTATTTTTAGTTACCTATTATAATCACGACTCCACAGATAAGATAGAAACACAAATCGAATTAGTTTACATTTGATTTTGAAAGATAGACTTCCACTGTCGCAATGTACTTTGTCTTCGAAGATGGACCGCGTCACTGTTGCTTGCACGTTGATAAGAGCCGACGTTTCGGGCGCTTTACAGATGTCCATTTTCAAGGCTTAACAAATGCCAAGTGAAGGGAGAAAGTCCAGGCTTAAGGTTATATATAATAGTCCTGGTAGAGGATCGTTTATGCATTTGTCGGACGGCGGTTGACTACCTGTTATTCTTTGGAGATGCCAAGTTTGAAATGTTTGTTGTGACAGTTGTTGTTTCTAGAAACTTCTAAGCTGGATTGTGTTTTTATTTTCAAAATAACGAGTTTCTTAGTGTTACTAAGTTCACAGCTCTGGACTTTGTTAAAGTTGTTTCTATGTTTTTCTTTCCTAATAACTTGATGAGCTGGCTAATACTTTTACTTTATCAAATTCTATTTCGTGCAATGTTGTGATGAAATGAAGCCATTAACTAAGTCGTCCAAAGTGTCTTTTGATAGTATGGCCCTTCCCTTCCCCTTGTTTTTGGGTAGTACCCAACAATGTCTAACGAAAACCCCCATTTTATGGCATGTCAATTTGAAGGGCAGCAAAAGGACAACATTAACGGCAACACAAATATTAGAGGACCACCCTAAGCGAAATAACAGCCAACAATGTGTGTGTGTGGTATTAAAACAAAGTAAAATATTAAGCACATTTTGCTGTTTTAAAATCTGTTGATAGGACACATGTTTCGAAACGCGTCATAAACATAAGCTGAACGAAGACACACGACCGATAATATGTAAATTTAGTTATACGTTATCATATTCTAAATAGCGTGCAAACATTTTGATGACCTACTTTACAAAACTGAACTGTGTCCAGTAATATGTTGGTGGTTTGTTCTCTCTAAGCCAGACCTAATTATACATTTAATTACACAGTTTGATGTGATGGGATAAAGTTAATTATCGGAAAATCGGCGCCAAGATGAAATTGAGTTGTGAAATAGTTCTGTTTAGTTTTATAGTTTCATTCTTGTTAGCATTAGGTTAGATTTAGAAAACTCCGATGATGATAACTTGGTTACCGAAATGTACATCAGGGAACTAGAATAACTATATTAAGAAATGTGTTTCAGTTTATTTGTGTAGTTTATTCACAGAACTTGTGGTTGGGGCTTCGGTGTTTCTAATTGTTTAAATTCACCACAGTACTCATTGAACATCAATTTATCACCAAGTACACTAATTTAACACAACTTACAAAATTAGGAAGCAAAATGTCCATTTCATCGGTAGCATGACATGAGTAAATCCATACAGCTTTTGAGTTTAAGCCTTTGAATTTACCACTGCATATTATATTTCTTCGATTTCTTCTTCTTTTACGATCTGCTGTTGATACTTCTGGTACGTGTGTAAAACAATGAAGAAGAAGAAGCCATAGATGAAATCAAAAACGCGTATCGCGAGTTCATATATTTTAAATCATGCAAGTGCTCGAGGCGTCTAAAGAATTTTAAAATTCGAAAAGTAAAACTTCATTTGAGTATGCGTTCTTATAAGAAGATTAAAGTAAATATTTGATTGTGGTTTTTGAGATTTAAAAAAGAAAATGTTTTATAATTACAAAATAGTAGGTAAATTTTGTGACGACATTTCGAATAGGGTTGCCTGACAAAAATTTCCTGTGTTATTGCGCCCTTTAATTTGTCACGTGACAAGTAACGGTTTTCCATATTAATATTCAGAGCACATCACAAGTTTGCCTATTTTGGAGCGAGGGGCAGCTTAGTCCATATGGGTCACTTTTGTGTAGCTGCTTTCCTGAGATAGTGAAATGTATTTTTTGATTTTGTTTTTGTTCGTCCTTAACGTATGAAGCGAATCAACAAGGTTCAAACACAGAAGCAATGGTGTGGAAGATATAAAGTGTATTTTATTGGGGGTGTTTTCTAAGATATTCAGCAATAAGGGCAGATCGGGAGAGGTGTTTAGTTTTGATAGAGTCTGACAATTTGGATAGAAAAATAAAGTAAAATAATATCTTATCTATTTCTGTAGTTACAGTGGGGTTTTGTAAAAAGCCAAAATGGCGGATTGCGACTATACGAACCTGTTTTCGAAAAAGGTTACTAAACACTTTTCATTTCAATGTATACAATCCGATCCTGTATAGACCGCTAAGGTGTTTTGTGACACTGTATATTCCAACCATGGACTATTGTAATTGTGACTCTGACTGTACATTAACGAGGGATGATTTTGTACAGTCCGGTCACGTTATAGAATGTCAATCAAAGTTTCGAAGGTAATTACTTTCTGACGGCTCAGTCTGGAACTGCTTCAATTTTAAATTGAATTTCAACCCCTTGAGCCCCTGTTCACGTTTTGGAAGGGCAATGCTTCTACTTACAGAAAGAGTCTTTATAAACGAACTGTTCTTATGTTGGACAGAATACATGGTAAATGAATAATTCGACCACTGAACCGCTGACGTGAGTTGAGCGAATTAAAAAAATTAAATTTTTCTGTTTCAACCGACTATTTGGTAAATTGGTCTACTCAAGAAGGAGATGAATAGCTGCATGTGTGTACGAAATGTATTAGAATAATTTGTTTGTACCTAAGCCTCCAGCTTCGACTCACGCGCTCCTTCGCTCCGCTATGCGAGTTCGTACCTTGACCTTGCGGCCTGAGGTTATGTATTACTTCGCTTCGCTCGCAGCGTAAAACTCGGTCGTAGATTTCAACCGGGTAATTTTATGGTATTTAACGTTTTGATCGATTTTGGGGGACCAAGCTTGCTATAAGTCATGTAAAAAAAAATCAGCAGAATAATATTGTACGTTTATATTTAAAGATAAAACCCCAAAAATATTTCATTATAGAACGAAAAACCTAAAAAACGAGTTACTTCTGGTCAAAAACGTGCTTTCGGTTGTTGGATTTTTTTGCTAACAAACTCGTCCGAGCGACTTAGACAACCAACGTGTGTACTAAATGTAGACCAAATTTTACTTAAAATGCGACCATTATAGAGTTCGAACTCATACAGGCTGGGTGAAAATTCTGAGAACGGTTTAATATTTCGTATATAAGGATAATTTGAAGGTAGATGTGATTGAGGAACCTACTCTTTGTAAAAATACTATTTTATTAAGATTAAGATTAAATGGGTAGGTGGTCATATGATACATCATTTAGATGTAGAATTTTAAGTCAAACCCAACGGTGAAATTTGCACATCCATATCTTTAACCGATTAAAAATGGTGGCCAAAAAACAAAGAAATCGTGTTCTCCGATTTTGCCCCATTTTGCTCTACTAGTTAAAAAAATATTAATTACTAGGGGAGACCCCTGCGTGCTTTACGCCAACCCCTCAGCCCTTCCAAAAACATATGTAATGTTTTATTTATAATAAAGGTGTAGGCTTAATAAAGAACCTCAAAACTAAGATGGTAAATAATGTTAAATGTTCAAATAAAATTATTTCTTATATTTTATAACAGCAGCAGTTATAATAATGGAGAAAGGAACCAGCAAGGCTCAGGTGTACACTTTAAAACCATAACCTAAAAGCTAGAAATACAAAAATAATTGCTTCAAACTTTTAAATTAGCTGTTAATGGAAATATTGGAGCAAACAGCCATATTATGATATTTTATTCAATTAATTGGTTGCTATGGTAATACATATAAACATGTGTTGGTTTATCATTCTAGGCCTAACCTAAGACTTTTTTCTGACTAAATTTACAAATATTGACATAAAAAAGGGTTTTATCGAAATGAATTATAGCCTATGTTACTCAGGGATAGTGTAGCTTTTTATTAGTAAAACTATTTTTTCAATCGGTTCAGTAGTACCAGAGATTACCCCCTACATACAAACAAACTTTACCTCTTTATAATATTAAAGTAGAGAGTAGAGATAGTGTGTTTTGTTTTTACTTCAACAGCTGATGTCGTTGTTCACAAAAACCTATCTTAAAAGATAGAAATCCAAATATTATATAATAGTTGTTTGAAGTTTGAAATCAGCTGATAATGGAAATATTATAGGAAAAAGTTGACTACAGCTGTTATTATTATAGTCCATAAACCTATGTAATGGCGCTTGCATTTTTGTTAAATATTGAGCCTATTTTTTGTTGTTTTTGTGTTTATTAGATGCTACAGATTTTCAAAAAGTATATAAAAACACTCGTGGATTCGGATGGAATATTGTGTCCAAATTTCAAAGCAATCGGTGAAGAAATTTCTGAGACTATCGATTTTGAACAAACGCACATTTACATTTTTATTTATATAGATTATTATTTTTGGATTCAGAATTAAATAACTTTCAAACGATATGCCACACAACGATAGTTGGGAGTATTTGTTGAACCACACGAAATCAATTTTGAAAAAAATAAAAATGGCTGTAACTCAAACATTTTAAATACATATCTATCACATCTACCTTCAAAATTTCCTTATATATGTAAATATTAAGCCGTTCTCAGACTTTTCACCCACTCTGTAAACAATAACAATTTTAATAACACTCAAAAACGTGTTCTGGGGACCATGATCGGTGATCACTTACTACTCTCGACCTTAGGTATGGGTAACTGCAACAGCTCATCTTTCCTATGGCAATTCGCTAATAATGCAATCTAAGTTACCTTTAAAATAATCAGTATACGCCCAGTACGCTTTCATACCTCAACCGATGTAACATATAAACTAACGGAAGATTTAATAAAATAAATATAGTTATGAGAGAATTGCCAAAGGAAAAATGAGCTTTGCAGTGACCCTTATGGTGAGATCTAAGATCGTTATTAGTAAGTGAGAACCGATCACGGTCCTCAGTTATTCAGCGCTTTCGGAAGTAGACCGATTTCCCAAAAAGTTGGTTGAAACCCTAAAACATATCAATTTGGGAAATTCGTTCAACTCACGTCAGCGTCAGTGATGATCAAATTATTTCATATTCTACTTAATTCTATGCATAGTTTAATAAAGTTTCGTTAGTAATATTATTGTTGCTCCTTGTTTCTAAAAAAATATTTTACATAACTTATTATTTGTTTAGTTAAACTAACTGATGTAAAAATTCACCCCTCCTCTATAGGAACATCTCCAAGAGCAACGAACTTTTAATTAAATTGCTAACTGTTTTAAATCTTTTATCTAAGGGATAAATTATCTTGGTTCATGTCTTGTAACAGCTACTTCAGAAGCAAATAAAAAAGTTAAGAATAATTAAATTTTTATGAGTGAGTGCTAAAGGAAACTAAGACATGATTTTATTTCTCTCTCTCTTTCCAAGCTATCTCTCTTAATCCATACCTCACATTCTATCTGTCTTTGATATCAGTGGGGCTTTTATTTTCAATTTTAAAATATAACTTTACTGGAATATTAATATTTAATGACAAGACGGTTATGGCAAAGAAATTTTAAGAACAAGATTAGTTGAAGCACCCCCCCCCCCCCCCCACCACACACAAACATTCCCCCATATCTCTCTCGTGCATTCATTGAGGGGACTGAAGTTTGAG